>WSXT02056815.1:0-12780 GCA_011762715.2 Neuroterus valhalla
GAGATACATTTATTATCGAAAATGGAATAGTATAACGTACAGTTAGGAAATTAATTTACAACCAACATTATAATCTTCCGACAAAATAGTGATATTATATACCAAAACGATCATTTTTAAACTTAAATGATCTCTCTTTATTCAAAAAATAATTATTTTTCAACAAAGTAGTTTAACTTTTAAACCTGGAAGATGAATCATAAGCGAATAACCAAACAGTACCAAGAAGGGAGAATTTTTAAGGGAAAAGTATAATTTTCCACCAAAAAGGAAATGATCACTGTCCCAACAAAGTAGTTTAACTTTTCAACATCATAAATATAAAATAATTAAACAAAATTGAGAAGAATTTCTAAGAAAACAGTTGAATTTTCAACCAAACTAAGCATTCATAATTGAAACTGACGACTTTTTGGAATAATAATTAAATTTGGAACCGAATGATTGAATTTTCAACCGCAAGAGATGAGTTTCCAACGAGGAAGATTGATTTTCTACTGAAAGATACGAAATTTCAATTAAAAAGATTCTTTTCCCACTAATAGGTAAGAATGTGAACAAAATACATGGAAAATTATCCAAACGCAGTTGAATGTTCAACCACGGTTATTATACTTCAACCAAAAAATGAATTTTTCAAAAAGTTAACCCACTTTCAAGAAGGAGAGATGATTTCAACAAAATAATAAACTTCTACTAAATAGTGATATTATCTACCACAAAGATCATTTTTAAACTTGTAACCAATTAGTTAAATTTTCAACCATGAAATATGAAATTGCATTCCCAATGGAAAATAGAATAGTTGATCCCTTGAAAAAAATTTTAGATATAAATATACCAAGAGAGACGAGTTTCTAACAAAGCTGTTGGAACTTCAACTGAAACAAATTAATTTTGTACAAATAAAGAAATGTTAAACAGTGACAAATGAAGTTGAAAGCAAGAAGATAAATTCTACAATAAAATATAAAAATTTTCAATCAAAAAGATTTATTTTCTACGAAAAAGGTGAAATTTGAACCGAGATGATTATATTTCTACCAGAAAAAGGAGATTCCATAGCAAAACACATAAATTTTCGAAAAAGTAGTGAAATTTTTGGCTTAGAAAGATAAATTTGGAATAAAAGTTAAATAATAGAATTTCCTTGAAAATTTTTTTCACCACTAAGCGATTTATAATTCGGTCTTTTTCTTAAAGTGGACAGTACTAGGCATTATATAAACGGCAATTTTTTCAAAATGGAAGGGATTATATACCTCGTTTACCAATAGATTTATCAATCAATCAGGAAGATTATCAACTTTTTTTATTTTCTCAGATGGAATCCACCTCAATTTAGACAGGTGTAGACTTGAAATCACAGAATCTCTCGGAAACGAAAAATGTTGTTTTCGAGAGGAAATTAGGCGATACGTATTTTTTTGAATTGAGAAAAAAAATGTCGTCGAAGTTAAGAGTATTTGAATGTTGTGCTCTTTAAAAAAAAAAAAAAATTTTTCCTTTACACCATTATAACTTTCGATCTATTTGAGGTATTTGGGATTCTTTTCCAGATTCTGATAGCGTTTTTCATCTTCTTTTGGAATCCATTACAAAAATTTTTTTAATTCAAAATTTACAAAATGATAACAATCTATTCTGATTATTTATTAATATCATCGGCATCTGAAGAGGAGTTGTTGAATTCTGTAGAAGTCACGAAAGTTTCAGCATCGGTGATTGCTTCAAAGTGTGAATACTTTATGTTGTGATCAGTAGCAAACTGTTTTTCAATTCAGGGATCAAAAACGCTACGTAATATATGAACGCTGCCTAACATCGTAGACATTTTTTTCTGCAGTCGAAAAAATACGTATGACCTAATTTCCTTTAGAAAAACAAAATATTTCGTCTCCGAGAGATTCTATGCCTCCAAGTGTAGAAACTGCCTGATTTGAAATGGATTCGATCCTCCAAACTGAATTATAAAAACCTACCTCTTCTATTATATCAGGTTGTTTTGCCGGCAACGCCTTAGACCTTTGGCGTGCAGCAACTCTCGGGTTGGGAGGTTTGTACTGAAAATACGATAAATCAAGTTCAAATCTTAGTTAACGCAATTATATAGCAGCAGCTAATTATAATTCATATTGTCACGTACCGTCTCCGTTTGCGGCTGCGAGGTAGTGGTTGCGATAGGAGTGGTTGTTCCTGGCGTTGATCCTGTAATTGAGGTACTGGTTTAGTAATCTTTTCGAATTCCGTGTACAAATAGTTGAAAATTCAGAAATAGTCTACCTTGTGCAGAGACAGTTCCTAAAATGACTCCCATACGCGGATCCATCACCAGTTGAATATTTCCCTGGCCAGGATTGGGATTCTTCAACACGTTGAGTTTTATTGGTTGCGCCTTGTTTTGTATCGATTGATTCTGAAAAATTCGGTTTCTAATCAAACTTCTCAAAGCTTCAAGTTCTACATTAAAAATTTTGTTCTATAATAACGTCGAATAAAGACGGCTCGGATCGACTAGAAAACTTAAGGAGTCGCATGTAATTCTGAAAGAAGTGCACAAATATTAAAATACCCCAAAAGCTTTGAAATAGCTTGCAATCCTCAGATGACCCTTGGAATCTGTTAAAATCCTCTAAAAATCCCTTAAAAACTTGTCAAAGTTTTTAAATCCCTCAAAATCCTCGAAATCCCTAATAAACTTTTAAATATCATTGATACATTTTTGAGACCCTTTGAAATTTTCCGGCATTCTATTAGATTCTTGAATTTATTTTTGATACTTGATTTTTAAATCAATCGATTCCAAACGTCATCAATTTTAAATTTTGTAATAAAGCTCCAATGAGAAATTATTCAATTTGTCATGTGTCCAATTAATATGGTACAATATTAATAACTAAGTAGCGAACTTTGGAAAAAACGGAAAAAGTCGCACGACCCGAGCCCTGAGTAAAGAGTTTTGATACCACGCATCTTATCGTAGATTGTTAATCGTTATTTACACTTACAACGCTGAGGACTTGAGATGGAGCACTATTTGTAACGACTGGTTGAGCAGGAGAACTGCTGGGTCTGTTTATAAAAAAAAAGTATATAGTTTCACGAGTTTCATTTGACAACTTAAAGACTATTAATTTTGTTCATTATATATTTAATACTCACAATGTGTACTCATAGCCACGAACCACGTCAGATTGCTGTATCAGCTTACCACCTCGTTCTTTGACCAAATCCTCCAAAGTCTTAGAGACCTGAAACGCAAGAAGAGGTAGAAAAACAGTTCCAATTTTTCAAATGTGCAAGGATCACAGCGGTTTATTAGTTCAATTCCAAGGTAAACAAGCGGATAAAGAAAAGATTTTTCTCATTATTTATTATTTTCATTCATCTTTTGGTATATATTTTATATTTTTTTGGCACAGAAATACAACTGCTTTGTGAAAAATATTTTTTGTTTTGATTGGGAGTTCACCTGTTCTGTTGAAAATTCGTCTTCTCGAGTTAATTCGACTATTTTTTATTTAGAATAAAAAATCTTTTCTAGTTGAGATATCAAATATTCAATTTCAATCGAGAATAAATTTTCTTGATTTGCGAGTGCAACTTGTTGGTTAAGTTGAACTGTTTTTCATTCGAAATTTAATCTTTTTCGATGAAAAATTCCATAACTTAGTTGAAAATTCATCTTTCTGGTTGAAAATGTAACTATTCGGTTCAAAATTCATCATCTTCATCAAATACCAATTTAATATTTCTGTTAAAAAATTAGATTTTTTTTTAAAACATCCTTTTTGGTTGAAATTTTCTTCTCTTTAGGTTTGAAACTCGAATATTTTGGTAAAAAATTCTACTATATTTAAATTGGACTTTTTTGTTGATGATTCAACTACTTTGTTGAATTTTGAACGAAGTTTTTTTCAACTTACTCTTTTGTTTAAAGATTTATCTCTTTGGTTGAAAATTTGCACTTTTTTGTTAGAAAATTATTTCTTACTAGTTAAAAATTGTTTCAAGTGCAAATTCTGACTAATCCTTTTTCGGCTGATAATTTATCACAGCGTGTCTACTAATTTCGGCCCACCGAATTTACAAGAAATATAATATAACATATTTCATATATAATAATCTTTCTCGGTATTTTTATCTTCATAAGCACGAAAGAACGCATCTTACATACATTCTTTCTATGTGTAATTTATGGTGTTTAAAAGTGACAAAATGAAATTGTACAATTTCGATATCTTATTTTTCTGCGCGCGCAGATTTGGTTTGAATACCAGTTCGTCTTTCAACAAAAATATCTTTGTTCTATAATTTGTTTGTACTATAATTGGTCAATAATTCTTAGATATAAATATAAATTTATTTGCTTAAAGCATTTCAAAAAATTTAACAAAGCTTTTGAAAGATTTCCAAGATTGGTATTATAATTGGCCAATAATCCTTAAATATAATTTAGAAGATTTTTTAAAGATTTTTAGGATTTGAAAATATTTCTCAGATAAAATGCAGAGGATCAAAAATATTCCAAGGCGATTTAAAGATTTCAAAATTCAACAAATATTAATATGAATAATTAAAACATTAATATTTTTATGAACATTCAAGAAATTATGGAAGGATTCAAATTAAAAAAGGTCGGCGCACAAAACTAAAATTTCATTAAAATTATTTATCAATTCATATATCTTTTAAAGAATTCTATTTGCTCAGAACTTGAACTCTGTTCTTGATAGTTATACAATTTTTGAAATGCTATAATTTGTGAATAATTTGGTCATCATATTTATTACAATTTTTTAATTCATTCGTCTTGTTATGACGATTGATGAAAAAAATTATATCTTCAAAAACCTAAATTGCGATTCCCGGTTAAAATTTTTAATGAATATATCAAAGTTTTTCCGGCTAGTAAACACCCTGTCTCATTTTAGGATGAAATTTAACCACTTGGCTGAAAATTGAACTTCTTTGTTGAAAGTCACAAGTTGAACTTTTTTATTGGAAAATTAGTTGTTTTTTTGGTTGAAATTAAATTCTGTTTATTCCATTTCGGGTTGAAATTTTATCGTGATTAGTTGAAAATTCAACGATTTGATTAAAAATTCATGTATTTTGTTAAAAGTTCTTCTTCGATAAAAAGTTAGTCTTCTCGATTGGAAATTCATCTACTTTGTCAGGAATGCACTAGTTCAACGTTGAATATTAGAAACTTTTGAGCATTTTGAATTGAATTTGTGTAGAGTGAAATTTGAAAAATTGCAGGTCCTGTTTTTAACAACATTAGTAAATATATAGTTTGGGAAATATTTGAAACTGGTTTATAAACAGAATGTATCTCAGAGCGCCTTGCTTTAGAATGTCTCAAATTTCTGTTTATGACTCTTGAGAAATAAATTGGAATTCAGTAAAAAAAAGGGGGAATTCGTCTAAAATATCGATTTTAGATTTTTTAGGGGAGTTTTAAAACTATAGGGGAGTTTTCAAAATCAAGGGAAAAAATGGGGTTAACTGTGATCCTTAAATTGCGTTTTAATTACATGAAATTCTGGTTTAGAAATATACCTTCTCAAAATTCTCTTTATATTTTGACCTGAAGGTCAACTGAGCATCGCTCAGTGGCTCCTCCACACATTCCAAATTTAGCGTCATGTCTGCTGGTCGAACGCTTGTCACCGATCTGGTTATTAATCGCGGCTTCGACATGTTCTCAGACCCTGCAAAAAAATAATTTTTTTCTCTCTCGCAATATAAAATGTTTATACTAATCTACGAGGTTATAATGAAGCCTATAATTAATTTTAAAAAAAAAATTTTCTTTTGTATTCTGGATAAGCCCATTTTTGTTCGGGGCAATTGCAGTATCTGCAACATATTCTTTCTACATTGTTTAAATAATTATCAATGAAAAAAAATAATCATGCAAACAAATTTATAAAAAATGCTATAATTATTTTGAATGACCGAAGTATTTATGATTCTCATCAAATGTACATTTTTTTAATTAAATACAATAAAAAAAACTTTTCTTTCTTGAAAAAAAAGGAACTTCACGTTGCTTCAAGGGAGTATTAGGAACCTTTGGACAATCCAAGAGTCAAAATCAATATGATTTTCATCTCAAATTTGTGAAAAGTACCTTATTTAAAAAGGACAATAATACAAGAAAATATTATTCCTAAAAGAGCAACATGAATAATAAAATTCTCTGACTGCACAAAAGTTAACTTTTTTTAAATTTGTACAGACTGCTTGCTAATCGGGGCCACTGGCTTTATTAGATAGTATGCAACCCGTCTTACTAGACACATTAAAATCCGAAAATGTAGGCTTATTTCCGGTCAAATATTTTCAAAATTCTGTATTCTCGCGGTTTAAATCCTCTAGAATGTGATAATTACACTAAAAATAATTTACAATTATGAACTGAAATTATTTCCCAAATATCCAAAATTAAACTTAACCTCAATATTGAAGTTGTCACGTATACGCCAATGCATATACGTGTACTGTTGTATGGTAGAGGCAACACGCGTACAAAAACTATGCTATTTGTTATTTTAGATTTGAATGTTTGCCCCGGTCTTCATGAAATAGACTTATAAAAACAGCTAGTTCAGAGAAGTATATTTTCCATTTTTTTTATTAAAAACCTTCTTTTACAAGAGGATTTACTGCTCAAAAGGCTAGTAAATAAATCAAAATTTTCCCTCCAACGCTCGACCGCTTAGCTCATCTTACCTGCTTAGGAGACTAAGTAAACTCTCGTTGATCACTATTATATGCGCGATTTTAGTGCAACACCGTATTGAATGAAAAAAAAACCCGTACTCGTATTTTAATGTCGACAAACGGCAGAGCACGTAACGTATATCCGCTATACCGCTACGCCTGCATTATTGTGCATTTACAACAAGATGGCGACACCGGCTCCACCATTCAGAAATTTTTGGAGAAAGTCTAACCTCAAAATATTTACCATGTACACCGTTCAAAAAATGCAAAAAAAATTACAAACTCATACAGGAACAGAATTTTATAGGAGAAATTTGTGCAAAAACAACTTACAGAACGAAATCGGAAGTGACTATGCGAAAATATTATAACAAATCTGCTTATGAAAGTATACACTATATTTATTCGGTTTGATCAAAAATGGCTGATATAGAGCCAAATTGTTCCTAACAGTACTGTATTTTTTTAATAATTATGATATGAATATTCAAACAAAAAAGAAAAAATTACTTCAAATTAATTGTATGCAACTAAGAAACTCAATATTATTTTTTTTCCATTAAATCAATATTTTCGTTTACACCATTCGAACTTGGTGAGTAATAGAAACTGGAGAGGGAAACAAAAAAGTGATACCAACAACATTTGCAGCATTGGTTGTTACAAAAGTTTTTTATTTAGGAGTTTTTTATTGGTATCCCTGCCTTCCGACCTCCTTTCGACCTTACGTCATTACTCGACCCGCCCCTTTTTCTTAGGTTAAAAGATATTTTAAAAAAGACCGTAATCATACCATGAAGGGTAATATATTTTTATTTCAAGTTTGAAATTACTAGTAGATCATAATTCAACGAGTTTCAGACAAAGAAAAATAAATAACTCATAATATATTTCAATACAATTGTTGTCGATTTTTTGATGGTTACGCCACTGGGAAATACCGGAAGCTATCGGCCAGACGCCAGGCGGAGTTGCGGGAGTTTCAAAAAGGTGCAACATTTGTATTCTAGTTCAAAAAGTGGAAAAAGTGATCAAACATTTGTATGAGAGAATAATGATAGGACATGTTTCTTCAAAGCCCCGTGAGAATTTCCAGAACATGCTAGAAAATTCGACAATATTCCAGACATTTCTTATTCTCAAGGGCCGAAGGCGTTGAACCAGGCCCTAACCTCTGAATGGAATTCCCCCATTTTACTCCATAAATACAAGAATTACATTCTTTGTTAGATACTTAGGGCCTATTCCTGTTCTAAATTAGCTCTTTATACGGGGTGGGGAATTGTTTAATTCCAATCCTTCTGGTGTGAAATGATTTTTTATTAATTCTCGGGTTAGAATCCTCTTCAGCACTTTTGAATGCTTTGGATTTCTTTCGAATTTGCCCTGAATTCTCCTGGAATATTTCGAATTCCCCTAAAGTCATCTGAATTTAGCTGGAATTCATTTGCATTTTTCAGAAATCTTTCGAATCCTTTTGAGTCTTTGAAATTTTTTTATTTTACCTCGAATTCTTCGAAAAAAATTTGACCTTTTTCAATTCTTTTGAGTTTTTTGAAAGTTCCTCAATTGAACTTTGACTCTTTTGAATTCTCTTGAAAGTTACTTATTTCTCGGAGTCCTTCAAATTCATCCGAATGCTTTCGAGTTCTCTGAACTTTAAATTCAACTCGAATCCTCTTCGATTTCCTTTGAATCTTCTGAATTTACATTACCAGTCGAAAGTTTGAGTTCATTTGATCATCAATTTTTGAATTTTCATTGAATACATTGAAAAGTAAAAAAAAATTTAATGCTGAAAGATCCTTGTGAAGATCATCATCATTTGTTGCAAACATGATTATTTTATTGTGAACAGTATACGAATAAATAACAAGATTGGAAAAAAACTTTTTTTTACATATAATCAAAATTATTAAGTAAACCCTAACTTTTGACCGATAGTGTATCTTAAATTGTTCTGAAGTCTTCCGAATACTTTCGAGTTCTTCGAAGTCCATTGAATATTAACCTTGGATTCTTTCGATGTCTTTTGAAGCCTTTTAATCCACTTGAAATTCTTTTGAATTCGTTAAAGATTCTTGAAGTCTTCGAGATCTTTTGAATTATCCCAAAGTCTTTTGATTTCTCCTAAATGTTCTTGAATTCTTTTAAGTCTTTTGAATTTATTTTCATGTTTTTGAGTTCTTTCAAGTTTTTTAAATTTACTTAGGATTATTTTATAGACTTTTGAATGCTTTTCAATTAATTGGAGTCTTTAAAATGGATCTTTTTTGAGTCTTTTGAAGTCTTCTGAATTCCCACGGAATTCTTTAAAATTCTCTTGGATTCTTTTTAATTATTCCAAAGTCTTCGAAGTCTTCTGAAGTCTCTTGAACTCTTTTGAGTTTCTTGAAAATCTTATGAATTCATCTAAAACTTTTTTGAATTCTTTTGTAGTCTTTTTATTCTACCTTGTGTTCTTTTGATTTCCTCCAAAATCTGTTGAACTTCTTAAATAAATCAGAACTCTTTTGAATTTGGTCAAAGTCTCTTGAATTCTCATCGAGTCTTTTGAATTCAGCTCAGGTTCTTTTAAATGTATATCAATAATTTTCCATTCAAATTTTTTGAAGGAGGACTATTAGAACTCGAGCTTCGAAAATAAATCGTTCCGAAAAAATCATTCTAAATTATATTATTTTAAATTTCGAAATTTTCAAATTCGAAGTATAAAAAAAAAAAAAATTTAGGATTGCAGAATTTTCTATTTTACACGTATAATAGAGGAGTCTTCAGTTAAATATTTAGATTTAAAGAATTGAAAAGATTTAAATTTTGTATCTTTGAAATAAAGAAATTTGCAAAATTACATTCCTTCAAAATATGAATCTTGAAAATTATATAGCTCAAAATTCTATATATTTCCAAAACTTGCATAATTATTGTAAATAGTAATTCTTCCAAATCGTAGAACTTTGAGTTGTGAATTTCAAAATTGAAGAGTTTTGAATTTTGAAACATTTAATTTTAAAATTATGAAAGTTTTGAATCTTCCAATTCGAAATTCTGTAATTTAGATCATATACATTTGAAACTCCTACACTTTGAAGATGTAAAATTGAAATCTATTCAATTTTTCAGATATAGAATTTGAAATTCACCCATGTTCATCATTTTAAATGGGGGTTCGTTAATTTGGAATGCTTACGGTTCAAAATTAAGTAATTCTGAACGCTCTTCCAAAACACATTCCGATCTCAAAAATTTGCCATTGAAAACTCTTTAGTTGGAATTAATATATGCATTTGAAGTCTTCAATATTGGATCATTTTCAATTTTGAAGATTTGAAATTGAAAACTTCAATTTTGAAGATTTACAATGAAAAATTGATTTATAATACAAAATGATTCAATTTATTATATGTATTGAATTTCATCTTGAGTCTAAAATGATGTAATTTAAAATTATTCCATTTTGAAGATGTAAAATTGAAATTTGTGTTGCATTGACTTCACAGAAAATGCCCTCACAAACAAAAATATTAAAATATAAAAATTTTAGTTTTTTTTTTTAAAATTAATCATTACATATCATAATTATTATTTATTATTGATTACCATTACATCAATCAGACAAATAAAATAAGAAACATGTTATAAGCACTATAAAATATTGAAGAAAAAAATATAAATTATGTTAAACAAAAACACGCACGTACCTCCTGAAGTACATGTATACAACTTATACAGTAATATGCAATAACAGAATAACATAACCCCTTACCTAACTTCAAATTACATTCTTCGTCAAACCACAGCAATTTCACGGTGTTTCAAGGGTTTTCGAACTTTTTCTATCAACAACAAATTCACTAACAATATATAATATAATTATGTACAATAAACCTCTGTCAGTGGCAACGTATATTTATTATTTTCATTCTTTACATTTTCATATACTTTTTTCAAGCTTTTCTTCATAGCTCACTCACGCCCCCAAATGAATTATTTCCGAACTAGTCGGAACAGCGGAATCAGGCGGAGTTTCCTTTCCCCACTTTCCCTGCCTCTTGCATCATTTGCACGTGGAGTTACGCGAGCTCAGAGAGAGTGAACGCGAGTTTTTGTGAAATAGTGGGTGAAGTTCTAGTTTTTTAAATTGGATAAGTGATTAAAGCGAAATTCTGTGATAATTGACAAAAATGCTGTCCGCTGCTAGACTTCTTTCCCGAGGATGTACCGGTGTCACTGCCGACATTGCCAGGAGACAACATTTCAGCACCATCCTAAAAAATGTAAGATTGTAAAGTGAAGCGATCTCACACGTCGCTTACAACTTAAGCTCTTCTGTCTAGAAAATTCACTTTCACGATGTTTAAAAAATCGTTTCATATTGTTTGGAAATTTGACACCTTTTCAGTCACTTCATGGAGTTTAATTCACTCTGGTTTAACTTATTTCATTAAAACTATATATGTATATTTAGATTTTATTTCGTAGATAACCGGCACGTGCCTCGACATGGAACTTACAATTGATTAAATTTTTAACCTTAAGATATTTTTATACATATTTTCCAGAGATTTCTTGGGTTTTTTGTTAGAAAGGCGCATTATAGTTTTTGGCGAATCTTGATTTTTAATGCACGTTCCGATTTTTCGGAGACGGTTTCCATTTTTTTTCTTGAGTAATCAATTTCATTCATATCCCTAGGGAATTGCTCCAATGGTTGCTTCACCTCAAAGAAATTCTGAACTCAATCACTACCGTTACAAGTAAGTTATAATTTAATACTCAATTTTTAGGTTATAATTCTATTAGGCCTTTACAATTCCTGAAAAAAAGAAACTAGTTTCTACACAATTTGATTTCTTTCGAGTATAAATATTCTGCTAATTGATATATGAAGTAACCCATCTAATTCTTTAAACAAAGTAAATCATGATTCAATCATAAAATTTCTTAAAAGTCTAGAGACTCATGCTAAATTATTCTCCAGATAATCCATTTGCCCTGTTACGTAACCTGAGAGTTTACAGTTGCATGTCTATTTTGAGTTAAAATAATTTGAAATTTTTCTTTAATATATTTAACTGATCACAATTTTACTAAGCATTGAATGAAATAAAAAAGAATGTTGCATAAAAATCTTGACATCAATAAATTGTATATTTTAAAACTTGTCACGAATTTCACCTATTTTGGAAGTTTTTTTCCATTTCTCAGTTGGGGAGCTGAAATTTCATTTAAAACTAACAATATTGTATGCACGCTACAGCGTGCGATAAAATTTTTACTGTCAATTGAAATATGCCAATATATTTTAATTGACAGATTTAAATACAAACTCATTCAATGTCGAACGGGACGCAATTAAATGCTTATTGTCTTTTCCCAAACTTTGAATTGAAAATTGTTGAACTAAACATTTTATAAATTTTGCATCATTCTAATTTCAGAAGCTTTTTCTCTGAAATTGTTGAATTTTTAGCGCTCATCATTCAAAAATGATGAGATTTGAAATACTTTTCATTCGAAATTGTCCCATTTCCAAAACTTAATTTTAGAATATTATTAAACTTTGAACATTTAAAAATTGAGAATTATTCCAATTTAAATCCATTTAATTTGAAGTTGTCCTATTTCCCAAATTTTGACACAGAATAAGAATTGTTCAATTTTGGTGGCTTCCGCATTAGAAATATACGTACAGCTTTGAATATTTTCTATCACGAATCTTTAATTTTTAGTTCTAAACTCTCTTGAGTTCAAATGTAAAATCTTTTTTTTTCAGTAGGCCTCTCAAATTATCAAAATGACTTAACATCGCTTGGATTCATTTGGACTTTTTGGATTTATTTACATTTATCTAAAATTATTTGTATCTGTTCGGATTTACTTGCATCTATTTTGACATTATGATTTATTCAGATTTATTTGCATGCATTATATTTTCGAAGTGTCTCGTCGTCCCGAATTTCGGGAGGACTAGCAATTTCGCACGTTCGGCTAGTCGTCCCGAATTTCGGGACGACAAGCCTGTTTTCGCCATTTGGCTAGTCA
>WSXT02056826.1:0-12779 GCA_011762715.2 Neuroterus valhalla
ATGGCGTATGATCGACAGAGCTGTCGAAAATTCCGTACCCCAATTGTCGGGGACTCAGAACCCCAACTGGGTAGCATTAACACTACCTAGGGTACTCTCCGTTGCAGGTAGCTGGAACCCTAAAACGGGTGTCCCATCTACACTTTGTTTTTACTGTGAGGCTAGGGTACTCGATTATCCTCTTACAGCATCTCAGTAGGGAATTTTTCGTCATTATCTCTTTGCGGTTTGTCTTGCACGCAAGAAGGTGCAAGTTTGACTTAATAATCCCCAACTGTGAGTTCTTTTAAGAATTCGAGTGTCAGGACTGGGAAATCTAATAATTGGTCTGCATCTAATTAAACCCATCGTTTGGTGTCCCTGATCTTAAGGTTTTCTACCTCAAACAACGCTTGCACGACATTTGGTCCCTTAGCTTTTGCAAGTAATGCTTTGTTCATTTCGGCATCAGCTCCTTCCATAAAAATTAATGGATGGTATCTGTTAATTATTGCTCCAGCTATCCGACAAAAATTGCCTAGGTTAGGAACGTGTTGTATCTGTACTACTTGCTGAAAGGATTTGAAAATAGATTTGATGTGTCCGTTCCTAGCTTAGACGATCCTCCTAGACTTTGTCACTACATGTGATTCGTTAGCATCTTCTGTTGCAAGTTGATGCTGATGTCGCGAGAGAAGAGCTGTCATTTTCCACCTAATACCCAAACGCGCCAAAAGATTGGTAGGATCTTGGTATCCCCTATCAACAATGACAATATCGTCTTCTTGGAACCACCTTGTCATTCTCTCAGCGTCTTTTGCGAATTCATGTTGCAATATAGCAGCATCATTATTGCGGCTGTCAGAAAAGTACGGTCCTTGAATGTCAACAATGTAACCATCAGGTGCAACTATAAATACAGGTTTGACTAAGTTCCGTCCTTTGTGAACACAATATGACTGTCGCAGAGCCTTGAAGTTGCTGCTCGAGGATTTTGTGGTTCCGGATTATATAATTGCTTAGTGAAATTAGTAACATGCCTTGAAATATAATCTATTCTCACGAATGCGTCAGATCCGATGATGTTGGGTACGGAACGTTGCATCAAGGATTGTCTGACCATAGTGATGGCTCTACTTACTGACTGTCTACTTGGATATTGGAAAATGACTTTGAGAAAAGCATCCGAAAGACTTTGACGCAGTTTACACAAAAACATCAGCAAACTCTCTTTTCCACATACTTATAACAAACTTTACGGTGCACTCTATCACAAAAATGAACAATCCTCGAGGCTGTTTTCTGGTTACAGGACAAAGACACTCAAATTCGGTGTCAGACAGGCCATCTTCGTCAACAAGTCTATTCTGACTTGAAGCTACGTTACGAAGTCCTTGCAAAAATTCTTGCAGCAGTGGGCCTCTAATTACATATGCCCTGTTAATGGCCCTAATTGGCTAGATATTGAAAACATCCTATCCATGACTTCCCTTCATTGGCTGGCTATTGACTTAGTCATTCTCATTTCTTGCCTTTATGAACTCTATATTGATTCCCTCTTCGTATCGTGTCTTTATTGGCTGAATATTAGCAATTGATGACAAGTTCACATTGAATGACCCTGAAAAATGACCTGTGTCCTAAGGCTATGACTTTCTTTGCATTTCCCCGTTAAGGCTCAATAACTTTCATAGAGAACATATTATTTTTCCCAGAACTGCAGTTTTCAAGATATTTGCTAATGTTTCTTAAAAGGGTGTGATATTTAACCCTCTATAACACGGAAACTGCCCATTTTCTGACTTTTTGCCCTATACCACTTTTGCTCGAGACATTTAGAAGTACAATTTTACGAAGCTTAATCAAAATCGACCGAAAGCCATTCCATGTACATTTGCTGCGGGGTCCTTCAGTTTGGTCGACTAAGTTTATTAACCAAAATTTGTCGATACATTTTTTACATAATTTTATTTTCTTCTAAACAATACTGACTTTTCTTGCATACAAACTTGTTGGTATTTTTGATGCAAATATATTGATACCATGTATGCAATAAAAGTCCGAATCAGTAAAAGAAAAATTAAATTATGTAAAAAATGTCTGAAAATTTAAGTTAAGAAACTTAATTAAACTATTGTATTTGTCATTGGAAAAATCTGCCCTCTGGGCGGGCACATTCTCATGGCGCGCTACGAGCGCAGCTCGCTTCGCTCGCAAGTTCAAGCGCACCTGGAACGCACGGCATTTAGATCACGCGCTTCGCACTCGATGTTGTGTATACCTCGCGCTGAGCGCTCAGTAAATTTTTCATCTCGCGCTTCGCGTTCGGTTATTTCCGTGCTTGATTTAGTTTTTAATTTAATGAATGCTCACACGAGGTTGCAAATATTTGAACTTGTTGAAGTTGTTGAAAACCTCTGTTTCTATGAAAATTATTAAATTTTATTTTATTATTTATGATAATTTTTAGAGAAATAATTTTACCTGAGGCTCTACTGGCATTAAGGAACACATTCTCATTGCCGTACTCGCAACCGATATTTACATCTCCCATAGTTTGGCTAGCAATTCGGAATATTCATTATTAAAGAAGCGTTGTAACGATTGAAACAGAAAATATACGTCTTATTTGAAAATAGTTCGTATGAAACTTGAAGAACTTTTTAAGATGAACAATTTTTCTTATTTAGTATTTCTTCGTGTCTCCTATTGTTCATCTGGAAAATTGTATTTTTCTATTTTTGTAAGTGTGTTATCGTGATTAAAACAAAAAATATTCGTTCAATCGAAAAATAGTCAACAGTAAATTTGTATATTTTCTTTAGAAAAACAAAATGAAGATTTTCATTCTTGAAAACATTTTTCACGATTTTAACAAAAACTATGAATCTTATGAAAAAAGTGGTTTTTAAAAAAAGTGCACAAAAGCGCAATCCAATATGATAATCTCTTCGAAAGTTATCGAGTCTACAGATAACAGACTACAGACAGACAAGCAGGCGGACAGACATACATTTTCGTAAAAATTGTTTTTCCGACTCAGGGGGTCTCAGAACGCGGAGATTTCATTAAATCCGCGGAAGTCAATTTTCTCAGAAAACCTATTAAGCTATTATTCTCCCAACATTTTTTTGTAAACTCTAAAGCAACGATGATATTAATAGTTTAAACTTTGACCTTGATGGAGAAGTTCAGGACATCATCATAATGATTTCCTTTTTATTTAAGGACTTAATTTTATCCAAAAAGGAAGGAGGATTCTCATAGGCTTATTTAACTCTCCAAACTTTGTGATTTTTGGACCACTCTAATGTTTGTATTTTTAAAAAATCTGCCCGTCGCGTGGGTATATTCTCATGGCGCGCTACGCGCGCGTCTCGTTTCACTCGCAAGTTTGAGGGCGCCTAGGGCGTGCGTTATTCAGGTCTCGCGCTTCGCGCTTAGTACATTTTTACCTCGCGCTTCGCGCTCGGCTGCTTACGTGCTTAATTTAGTGTATAGTGTAATGCATACACAGAGTTGCAAATATTGCAAAACTGTTGAGAACCTTTACTTCTATAAAGAATAATGAATTTTTTCTATTTTTGATGAAAATTTTTTCAAAATTAATTTTACTTATGGCTCTACTAGCTTTAAGGAACACATTCTCATTACAATACTCGCCACCGATATTTGCTATCTCGCATTGTTTGGCTAGCAAATTGAACTTTTCATTGTTCAAAAAGCGTTGTCACGTTTGAAACAGAAAATATACCTCGAAACTCGAAGGCCTTTTCAAGATAAACAATTTTACTGGTCATTATTTTTTCTTGTCTCTTATTGTTTGGAATATTTGAGTATATGTAGATATGTATGGGCTATTACCAAAAACTTGACTATTTTAAAAAATGAGGTTTTTCAAAACAAACCAATTTATAAACTGCCTGAAACATATTTTTCCAATCGAAGGTAACCAAAGAATGTACTAAAATGTAATACTCACATATCGATGAATGCATTTCACCTATGTGCAGCGTTAAAGTAATCGAATTTCAAAATCTTTTCCAAATATACGCAGGGGAAAATAATGTATGGAAATATATAAGAAGGAAGAATATTTCCACGAATAATTTGAATAAATGATTTCATCGTTTCAAAATATCCTCTTATTTTATAGTACGATACAATAACATGAAGCGTGACGAGGCCTTCCATAGAAATTATAACACAAAAATATTGATGATTATCAACTGTTAATTAAACTCAATGTTATTAAAGCAATTTCGGATCATACTAAAACCTTCGGAAACATACGATGAGCATTCTCAGCTTGCATCATAAATAGTTTAAACAACTTTTGTTTTAAGTGATTGCCGAAATCTTTAATACTGAAATATTGATTTCCACTCTCAATTTTTCATCTTTGTCAACTGAATATGAATAATATCGAGAAATTTAGAATATTTTAGAAATATCGTTCATATAACTTCGTAACTTTTCATCTCAAATTCGTAGTTCGGGACAGGTACATGACAAGACATTTTGTGTACTTTAAATTCATAATTTCTCAACAAAGTCGTATAGAATTGTAAAACTCCCTTTGGTTGCGCTTCGATGTCAGTTCTTTCCCGATATAATTTTCTAACGAGTTTATTATCCAAAGAAAGAGTTTCAAATGACTGGGAGGTCTTCCTGGGAGCATTTAGCTTTCAAAATAAGACATTGGCTCCTAGTATGACCACGTGGGTCTACATGTAACAATCAATCGATGGGGTAAAATAAAAGTATTTTTGCATTTTCAGCAGTCACATATTTTCTATTGTCTGTTCATGAAGTTACCTAAAAAATAAATTGGACAGTAAATTTCTCTCAAAAATGCAAGAACCTAATAATTTCTCGTTTTGCATAGTAGTATATTGCACGCAGATTAAAATGATACCGCACGATCTTCTCTGTGTGTGTGCATATATGTTGAGAAATAAAGAATACAGGTATATGAAGATCCGTATGTGCGCAAATACTTGTATATCTGGGCAGACTAGTATAAAATAAAATACACAGAAATGCAGAGGTTTACGAAAACAGTTTCACGCACGAGTACAAGAGGAGGAGGAAGAGGGGGAGTAGAATCGCTAAATGTAATTCGGTTAAAAGGGTTTTAGCAATACAATGCATATAAACATGAGTGCTCTGCCTCCTGACTCCCTTTGGCTTTCAAGTTCTGAGTCCTCTCTCACCCTCCAGTAATTCTGGAATCACAAGTTTGGAGATGGTAGGAAGACAAGAAAAGAGTCCCATCGTTGGATACAATTCTCGTCCCTCTTAGCTAAGAGTTTAACCGAGCTATAACGTTTTCAGGATAGCTTAAGCCTTAAGGCTAGGTTAGCGAGGAATGAGGATGAATCGTTGACTTGGGATGGATAGCGAGGAATCGAGGAAGCGAGGGCGCAGGATTTGGTAGCGGGGGCTGGGTTTGTTGGACAACGATTTTGATGAAAGTTCACGGGTGAACGGACCTCGATCTCGAAGGGGTGGCACGGCGCAGCGCGATCCAAGGCTTACAACCAGAGGCGTTCACGGCGCTCACGAAGCAACTTTTGCCGCTTCGCTGCTAGCTATGTACTTACAACGAGTTCGGAACTGTTCGTGAAACTAGCAGCTCCTTTTCAATATGATGCTGTAAGTAAACGAATTTCCAGGTCTGATTGCGAAACTGAGTTGAGAGGTGGATAAGTTTGCTGGGGAATTACTCTAGTCAGTTTTAGAAAGCTAGAATGCATAGTGGAATTATGCAGTTGCTGCTCGAGAGGATTTTAGTTCATAATTGCATTCTAGAGTAACAGGATGGGATCATATTAGCTGGATGTGATGTAATTATGAACTGAAGAGATTTATTGAATTCGTATGTATGTACTCTCTACACGGAGAGAAGTTTCTAGCAAAAATTGCGGAAATGGTAGGAAAGAGGGTTTAGTTGCGAGACGGGTTTTGTTTTTGAGCTAAAAATTTTTAATAGTGTAACCAAATCAAAAGTACCCTGAACCGTTGGAAAGATAATAAAAAAATACAACTTTTATCTGATGAAAGTATAGCTATTCCATCAATACTAAAAAATTTGTGACCGATTTAGTGAATGCATGATTTTCTGACAGAATAAAAAAGTGGCTTAGTTGTGAGACACCAAGAAAAATACATTAAAAATGGGAAAATTTTAAGTCAAACCTAGATAAATATTTGCAAATATAAATTTTTGTTCATTCTGAGGGCTTTCAGTAGACAATAATTATTCATTAAAGTAGCTACCCTCCATCGTCTTTAGCCCACGTTTTGACCGTTTTTTCGACACGATTTTCGTCACTGATGCAATACTGCGTCTATTCACATCGGTATGGACGGAAACCTCGACGAAAACATTGTCGTTGAACAAAAGAAGTTCGGAAGTAGTCGAGTCGGCTATCTTGATATTACGTGCTTGTGCGAAGTATAGTTAGGCCTAGTAAATTTTACGGGACAGCACCGTAAAATTTTCAATCACACATGCACGCAAACAGAACTCTAATTTGTAATTGAAGTAGATCCAAAATATTTTGGCTATTGCAATTGAAATATCAAGAAAAATAATTAAATATAACACAATTGAAGAAAAACACAAAACCAGTTCTTTATTGTTGAGAGAACACAATTAAAACCATTTTCTCATCACAAAATCTTTACCATCGCAGGTTATTACAACATGAGATACAGTAAAACCATACCTGACTCTTTTCGAAAAAAATTTTTTGCACGATATAGAATTCTGGTCCATTTTCATGGAGATTCATTATAATGCAGTTTAATGTTATATTCTTCCTGACAAGGTTCGGGCTCCTTTAAAGAAAAAGAGAGGTTAAGAATTCCAAAGAATTATCGTAATATAGCCATTACCAATAAAAAAATACTATTAGCGATTTTTCATCTAAACTAGTTACCCCTAAATTATTTTGACACTCTGCAAATAAATAAGAAGAAAAATAATCAGTGCATTCAAGAGGTTTTGTTTACAGAATAGATTTGAGAAAGCCGAGTCGCGTATTGAATTTAAATACATATCTATTATACCATTTATCAAATAACATACCACCCATGCTACTTTAATAATTACATCTGGTTTAATTATGTACTTACTTAGAGATGTTATGCTGATAGGGAAATCCATTGCCTGTTGGGAAACATTCTTTGTTCTTCATGCACTCACTACGCCACCGAACACGTGACTATCGAGCAGTCAAATTCAAGTGTACGAGTAAAAATTACAGACCTGCTAAAAATGATCCATTGGGAAATATTTAAATGAATTGAACGTCAACAACCTTCAATGATTTTTGATAATGTGATTGACTTCCAATCGAGACGCGGATAAAAGTTCAATCTGTTCTAATCATATTTAATTATAATCATTTTAAATACCGTAAATTAGGATTGAAGTCTGTCTTTTGGAATAATTTTTTAAAGCTTTTCGATAAAAACTAGCTCAATCATGTTTTTTATAATATTTTTTAATAGGATCCAATAGTTCTCAATGTACGCACCTTTCATCCGCATTTAATTGAATAATTGTCAATATAATTTATGAATTCTAGATGTTTGAAATTTCAATCTAATTCAATTAAATATTTTTTGATACCTTCGAGTAATTCTTGGTAAAACACATTATTCAATAATACTTCGTTCAATATATTTCAATATATTTTAATATTGTAGTTCACGTAAACTATTCAATCCTATTTAATCTAATGAGTGTGAATATTTTTCAATACGTTTTTGTACTAGCATGTTTGGACACAATTTCTTGGATGCTTTTTTATATTTTTGAATATTTTCTCATAGAACATACTGCTCAATAAAATATAATTCAATAGTTTTTAGTATATTCAAATATGCTACTACGTCTTGGTAAGTGAATCCGATTTAATGTAATAACTTTCAATTTTTTTCAATAAGTTTTCAGTATAAGGAATTTTCATTGCAATTTACCCAATACTGATTAACAGTTTTCAATACTTTGTTGTATCTGACTTTAGATTGTCATGGAATTTCTAATAAGAATTATCAGTTTTTTTGTAACTATTGAATCATTCGTCGTTTGATCACACTCATCGATTAAAATTTTATCAAATCAATTTGTTATCCCATTCGATATTGCTATTTTTCAATAAGTTATTACTGCTAAAAATGCAACGAAAGTAATTTTATTGAATAAATCTAGTGATATTGTATTTACATCGTCGGAAATAACTTTTCCATAAATCATATTCAATCCCTGAATATTATTTTTAATGTATCGAGATAAATCACTTTTGATAAAATGTTATGAAAAGATAGGATACATTGAATTCTATTGAATATGATACAATAAGATATTTTCTATCAAAAACTATTCAATGTTATTCCATAATAATTTGTTTGAATCTATAAGAATCTATTAGATCAATTATTATTTTCTTCGTAAATATCAAAGCGCACAAAAATTACTGTTCTTCACGTAAAAGTCACTGGGACATCTTCATAATTATTGACGAAGTTCTACGTACAAATGACAAGTACGATTCAGATGTTACCACTTAACGGGACGGTCACCGTAATTTTTACGTTGACACTTCTCTCGGTGTAGGAAGTGGATGTTCTAGAGAAGATGGAAAACGTTTTTTTCTTTCGAAAGAAAAGGCCTCAAAAAGCCTCAAAAGGAGGCTCCATCGATTCGATACCTGAGTCGGTACATCTGCAAATTTTCTATGTACTTCTACTATAGTTTTAGTAGTGTGGATTCAACCTTAGACTGTTGTTTCCCATATCATGCACTTGGCTGAAACCTAGTATGTAGATGGACTTTGAGAACGAAGATGTTACTCAGAAATCAGAGCGTCCTGTCTAGATGCTGGACTCAAAACGTGCTCAAAATTTTACTATTTTACTCTTTACATATGAATCAGTGGACAATTTACTGATCGAAATAGTAAAAAGACTTACTATTGAAGTAACATTAGAGAAACACATGTGAGAAAGCACCTCTACGTTTAAGTTTAAAGCGTTATCATTATTATTTCAATCAAGAGGCAAGAACGCTTTCGGGATGAAAGAAACTTTTCATTTCTGGGGCTGTAAGTGTGTTAGAGTAACTGCGAGAAAGATGTACTCAAAACCTTATAAAAAGAATTTACTCAAAGGGTATGTATGGTATATATACTCAAAGCGAAGTGTGAGGCTACTTGCCTTCTGTCAGAGCTTTTCACCTGTGTTAATATTTATTCACATTCATTGGAGGATTTTCATTTGTTGATGGTAGATGACATACTTCAGACAACGTAAATGAACCTCTTGATGTGATAGGTCCTTTATTTTATTATAAAAAACACTTTACGTTTTGTGAGTCAACGACTCTCCTCATCACGAAGAAGTTCGTAGTTCAGTAATGAATTGCAGTATAAGAACAACTCTTCTACCCGAATTCCAAATTCTCAAAATAAAAAAAAATAAGAAAGAGTAAAAACAAGGAAAAAAAATTAAATTATTTTTTATTTCATTTTTTATTTTCTATAATAAAATAACTGAATGATAGAATTAGAAAAACTAATTTATTTTGAGTTCTGAAATATTGAAATATTAGGTAAGTTATAAAAATTATAGATGGAATTAAGTACGTTACCTGTGTTACATTTAAAGTTTTGAGTAAGCGTGTGTTAAAGAGAACCTCAATCATTTTTGTGTGACAATAATTAGACTCAAAGGTCATTTAAAAAATAAAATGTAAAACTCAATAACTAATAATACGACCAACCTTGAGACTTTAGAAGAATATGAGTCAAACCATCAGAAATTATATTGACGAATCTAAAATTATGTTATATAGAGGACTATAATGTGCCAAATCAGTTATTATATTCAAACAGTTATGTCCTTCCCTCTTAATAAAGAATATTCCAGCTACCTTCCTTTTAAATTCATTAGGTTCATGATGTAGAACTTGAACATGGTTCCAATCAAATTGGTGACCAGTTTGAACCTGATGTTTCGCGATCATTTCATGGTTCCTTGGATTCTGTCTAAAGTTATCATGGTGTTCCTTGATCCCAGTAGCCAATAGTCTACCAGTTTGGCCAACATAACAGATTTTACAGCCCAAACAATTAATTCTATAAACAACATTGGTTAATTGGAGAATATCAAAAGAGTCTTTGCCTAATTAAATAAATCTATCAAATTTGGAATCGATTCTGAAAACTGTTCTGATGTTAAAATCTTTCAAAATTCTTTTTACTTCAAACGATAAACTTTCATGGAAAGGTATTGAAACAAATTGTTTGAAATCTATATTATGCACTGAAGATAGATTCGATTGTACTGTGTTAGGTTCTCTTGATGATTTTAATTTATTTCTAATGTGAACTTGAACTAATTTTTTAGGATAATTATTGAAAAATAAGATATTCTCAATAAAATTAATGTTAGAATTGTGAAAGGTCTCATGAGATAATTTAAACATTGTATCAACAAGATTATAATGGCTATCTTGTGTTGGATTGGATGGTTCAAAAGAAAATTAATGTATCTACCTGAGTAAGAATCTTTCTTGTACCAGTCAGTTATTATAGTTCCATCATTCGTTTTTATAACCTTTACAATAAAAGAAGGTAAAGAATAATCAGTTTCTATTTCAGGAGAGAATTTGAGTATAGGATAGTATGAATTAACCTTGACATAATATGTTCTAATTTTTCTTTGGGTAAAATGATAAATGTGTCATCTACGTATCTGAAATATGGGTGTAAATTGAAATCTAAATTTCTAATTACTGTGTTTTCTAAGTCTTGCATGACTAGGTCAGCAGAAGTAGGTGGAATAGGAAACCCCATTGGGGTTCCATGAACTTGTCTTTAAAAAGTATTGTTTAATTGGAAAAGAGTTTTCGTCAATGAAAATTTTATACCATCTCCAAACTCATTCAAAGGTAGGTCAGTAAAATTCTTAATGTCAATCCATCTACCGAGAATACCATTTTTAACCAAATTTAATGGAACATTTGTAAGTAAAGATGATATATCCAATGGGACCATAATGTGATCATGGGGAACTGTTCTTCCAGTGATTACATATTTTTAAACTCGAAAGAATTTTTTATTTGACTTTTTGGAATTGACAAAGCTTCTTTGAAAATATTGTTTAAAAATGTAGCCATTTTATAAGTCAAAGAATTGACCAAAGAAACTACAGGTCGAAACGGATAATCCGGTTTGTGGATTTTCGGTAAATCGTAAATTCTAGGAATGTTTGTATCATGAACCAAAATGTCTTTACGCTCTATTTTTTGTCCTAAATAACCCTTATTTCTCTACTTGTTCAATTTTTTAAAAGCTTCTCTTTATAATTCAAATTCGGGATTGGAGTCTTACTTTTCATAAGTTGTGATATCATTTAGTAAATTATTTATTTTATTAGTATAAGAATCCTTGTTGAAAACGACAGTAAAGTTATATTTCCTTTTTCTGCATGTGTTATGAGAAGTTGTTTATTTGATTTTGTAAAAGATTGCGCTTTTTAAATATTTTGTGCAAACATTCTATCTCTATCATAGTGTGAGATTCAATCACGATTTAAAAATTGTTCTGAAGAATAAGGAATTCTATGTCCAAGCAAGTCTCGATAGTCTAAATTAAAAGCTTAAGTTCTCACTTTGACTATTTTATTAAATCTAGGTACTGAAATCTTATTTCACTACGACTCCTAAATTGACTCGATTTATTGCTGTCAACTTTCCAGAGCTCTTGTTACCCCGAATGAATAAGCAACTTACCACTGAAAGTCGGTGCCTCATTTCTAGCTATTAAAACAAGTTACGTTTCACTGAAGATCAAGAAATTTTCACTGACAATCAGAGACATTCTACTAATTCAGATTAAGAGAACTTAAACCAAAGTTACTAGGAATGTGATAAGCATTTACACTGCTCCTACGAAAATTTTCCCCTCAAGGATTGTCCTCCCTAAAATTTCGCTTGTGAACGAGACAGCCCGAGGGGTTTGGAGAAAGGCACTTGCCCCACCCTCAGTCTCAGCTGACTTCCGCCAATGACGTTACCTGAAAGCGCGCTGTGCACTCAAGCGGGGAACTCGCCAATGGGCGAACGGACGAAAATCACATAGAAATAGTTCGCAAGGCCCATTCTGTTTCCGTTTCAGGTCCCACGTAGTTTGTCCTAAGGCCGTTGGAGCAACGCCCGAAACCGGACAATCTTGACAGTTAGCAGTGTCTATCAATTTCCGTATTTCCCAGTGTCCAAAATGTTTAAATTCAGTGCAGTGACAACGTTTCCGTAAATGTCTATGTGAAAGCTTGTCTCATGCATCGAGCACTATGAAAAAAAAAATCTGCCCGCTTCACAGGCACATTCTCATCGCGCGCGGCTCGCTCCGCTCGCAAGTTTGAGCCCGCCTAGGGCGCGCGACTTTCTTATCTCGCGCTCCGCGCTCGATGGTAATCTCACCTCGCGCTCCGCGCTCGATTATGAATTTACCCCGCGCTACGCGCTCGGCCTTTGTACCTCCCTGCAGTTTTATATAGAGCTTGTGAAACGCAAAAGCAAAATTTCGACTACTTTAATTTGATGAGTGTGAATTATCTTTTGTTAAAGCTTGTCCGGCTTTAACTAATACATTCTCATCGCATGTCTCGTGCTGCGCACTCGATCAAAATTTGTCCAAAGCGGTACAAAAGTTTTGTTGCCTAATTTTTTCACATGTTGTGTAGTTTTTCTAGAAATTCAATTTTTAATTTTATTTTGTACGATT
>WSXT02056837.1:0-12779 GCA_011762715.2 Neuroterus valhalla
CAAATTTCACACAAATCTAATACCTTCTCTGATGAGAATGTAAAAAAGTTGATACGTTGAAAAATGAATGTTCAGCGGCAATGTAAGTTTTAAGAAACATGGATTTTTCGATGGAAAAATAATCAGTTTTTAATTTTTTTAACGGAAACTATAATGCTCACGAAAAAAGTTCAAACGGGTACAGGCATACATTTTTCAAAAGCTATCGAGCAGTATTTTTTATTTTTCCAAATTCGGACTTTCGATTTTGACTCGTGAAGTCACAGCGCGGACAATACTTCTACGCGCTTTCTAGCGCTCGGCGAGTTAATGCATCCAGGGGCTCAATTGTACTCATTTTAAACTAACTCAATCAAATTTCTGTGCATATTGAAAAAATAGAATTGAAATTATGAATATATTAAAATTATCATATTCACCAATGGACTCAAGTATAACCGTGAAGGATAACACAAGAACATGAAAAATCCTCATATCTTCAGTAATTTAAGGAGAACCGAATACCGTATTATTAAATGATTGAATGGAGACTGCAACCAATGAATATTCTGGTGCTTTATTACATTATGTTGTACGCACCGGCTATACTTGTTATCTCAGAGATAAGAGGCGTCAACCTTGTCTCTCCTGGGTTATTTACATATCATTATGAATATTTGAATCATGTGTGATATAGAATTTCAAGCAAGAAGAAAAATCTGTGTTGCAAAATGATTGTTAAACAATACCAAAGAGTTCTATTTAAGTAAAGTCATATACAGCACAAATACGTTTTACGCTTCTAGATATTTTGGAAGCTATCAGAAATGAAAGTAAGTTCAATGTATATAGATGTGTATTTGATATGCTTATAACATCAAGAAATAGATGATGTCATATTTTCCTTGTTTGAGTGGAGCGAGCATTACTGTCGGAATCTCATATTCCGTCCACTCAGAAAATGTAATTAAAATTCGAGCTCCATGTTCATGCAAACAAAAAAGAATGATCGTCTCTATAAATTGAAGAAACGGAACTAATTATAACTGAATGAACAATGGAAACACATTTCGAGGAATACCCCTGCAATATTAATTTCAAATTTTACCCTTAAAGTCTACGCCCATTTAAGCACTCAATGTGCCTGCACCAGGATTCAGTGGCCCTTATAAAAATTATAATGCTCTCTGCATCTCACAGAAGTATTTTCGTTATCCGCGAAGATCATTTTTCCTTGAAAAAGTTTCATATAGTTTAGTGACAATCTCTTGCAGGAAAGTGACAAAGAAAAAGCGTAGAATTTTTATACTGTTCCACGCCTGAAGAATAACTGTTGGCGGCGACCGTCTGAGTAGCCCAGTCAACGGAGACATAAAAAACGCATAATGTTGCAGAAATTGGGATAAGACAACAGTTAGGAAACATGTTTATTCTGGCTTCCTTATCAAAACCCAAAAAATATCTCACGAATCAGACATGCGTGAACAAAATGGCAGTCAAAATAATAATAATAATAATATCAATAAATCTTTATCAAGTTTCAAACCAAGAAACAGAAAGCACAAAAAATGTTTGAGGTCCAAAAACAACCTAAAGGGCGATGTACAGCCTACAGCTGCTTTACAAACTAGCTTAGAATGATCTTGGCCGATTGACATTTTGCTGATAGTCGTACGAACGCGATGCGCTTTATGTGTGTGAGTCTCTAATGTGCGGCAAGCGGGCAATATTGTCAGATATTACTTGCTAAAATTTGTCAAGGAATAATATTGAGAGCATTGATGAAAAGCAAAAGACGTTGAACTGCTCTAGATATTCAAAAGCTATCAAAAAGGCCTTCATCGGGGATTCGTCTTCTCTGTTTCATCTGAGGGATACGTTAACAAGTCAGAGACATCTGCTTTCACGTTGGGGTTTAGAGTCGAAACTTTGATAGCAAACGCCGTTTCTAAGGGACGAGCGACTGGTCTTCAAACAACCACTTCCTTGCTGGAAGATTTCAAGGCAAAGCAAATGGTATTTAATAACTCTTTTCAAGCGTCCATTAATGATATCAAAGTAGCTGTTGGGGAAAATTCTTCCCGCATCGTAGTATTGCAGGAGTCAATTCTACTTGCGAACAGTGTTTTAAGGACCTTAGTATCGACACTAAAAACCAGATAACTACCCTGAACAAAATTCACTAAGTTCAACAATGGAGATTTACGGATTACCGGTCAACCAGTCGGAGGATTTGCCTGCTACATTCTGTAAAATCGCTGCATATTTGGATGTGCCATTCATGAAAGATTAAATTTTGTCTACTTGTCGTATCAGACATATAACAAGCAAGATCGCGTCTCACAATATGCCACCAATGGCGATGGTTTAACTTCACCGAGAATCTACTTGTATCAAACTCATTAAAAACTGCAAGGAGAAGCCGGGATTCTCAATCAAAGATATTGGATGGAGTGAGAACAAGCCTCTCTACATGAGAGAATCGCTCTCTAAAAACAATCGGCTTATCCTTATCTACAGTGCTGCTCTTCAACCCAGAAGAGATAAGAAGTAAAAGTTCCTGTGGACAACGAGGGGTAAAATATTTTGCCGCAGAGAGGATCATTGCATCATCATTCATGTAACTATAATATGTTTGAACAGCGGTATGCATGGGATATCTATATTACTGGTTCCCTCATTGATTCTAGATTTCCATATTTGAAGGTGGCAAGTGAATAATGTCAATATTGCTTTGCCTCAGGTGGCTTGGCAATCTAGTTTCCTTTTTCTCTTTTTCTTTATTTCTTTTATAAAATCACTTAACTTCACTCACGTACACTTATGAATCTAACTCATTTAAGATCTAATTCTAAAATATTTTCTACTGGTTAAGGCGATAAAAATGAAGAAGCCAGTTTTTGAGGAAAAAGCCTTTCGGCATAAAAAACCTTGATTTATTCAACACTAGGTAGAAAATTTACACTCGAAATGTCTGAGGAAATTTCACGAAGGTTTAGAGAATACGACCTGACATTGGCATCACGCACACACACACACACACGAATCCCGACGCGCTCGATTTTGAATATAAACGATAGATTACTCAAAGAGCGTAAACTATAATTCGGCGACGAAGCCATGGTTTGCGACTTGGCAGATAAATTGTTTTTTGGTGAAGAGCCGTGATTTCGTGACTTGGCAGATTAAACTTCGTTGAAGTCGGAAAAAGGACGCGCCAGAGCTCTATCGTACCGCTAGTTCGGTCATAGACAAATTTTCGAAATACACTGATGAGAGACGATGGATGACGAAATGACGACTGACTTACATCAAGGGCTCCAGTTGTCTGCACACCCCTACTCGCTCTCCAAAACCCTTCCCTTCAACCTTTAAGCGGATTCACAGTAAGGCCCGACTCGCGATCGTTCTGTGTTGCGAGGCAACAGCAAGTATGAGCCAAAGAAAACATTCTTTAGAATTAGGAGTTAAGATTTAGATTTTCAGGATTCTCTTTTTGTTCATGCAACATTAGGAACCAGAAAAGGTGGAAGTACCCTCTGCCCCACCTAAACATATCAGCACGGTACACGCAAAAAAATAGAAGACGCGCCTGGTTTTTCAACACTTGCTGTGAAAGGTGCGAGAGCTTTGGGAGTGTCTGGCACCACAGAGTGTGTAGGCGCACCATATAATCTCTGCGGTTAGGGACAATACTGGCATCATAGCAACTAAGCAGGTCATTATCGAGTTGATCTGTCCATAAAGAACGTCGATTGTCTCGCTTGTTCATGATCATGTTTCCATCTAATTCAGCACGCCGAACCCTAGATATATATATCAGGTAAGAGAGGTTTGGTTTATACAATCAGAGGAAAACCAGGAGTAAATTAGCCAAAAATAGTGAGCTACGCCATTTTGTAGTCTTCTGGAAATTATAATGCTGCTTCTCCTACCATAAATATTTACCACAACATAATTTTATGTACTCCAGCAATAGGGTGAGTGTGAAAATCCCAAATTGTAAAAATCAACATTGTCACTTTATAAGAAAGTAGTTTTTCAGTATGCTGGAAGAGTACAATGATTTTGATTAACATGATCTAGTCAATAATTTATATGTAATAGACTCCTTTTGAAGGAAGGAAAAAATTACAAAATGTGTCTCCACTGTTTATTGCAAAGACTAATGGTTTAACAAAGATTTTCAAATAATTTCGGAAGATCTTCAAGAGCAAGCGAAGATTTCAACAGATTTGAAAGATTTCAGAAGATTTTGAAAGTTCCAGGAAGATCATATAAATCATTTCCCAACAATTTTTCAAGACTCCAAAGCTTTTATTTCGAAAATTTTCGCAGAAATTCACAAAATTTACTAAACTTTCAATGTTTTTACAAAGATTTCGAAATATTTTTAGAGATTCCAAAACATTCCAGAATATTTTCAAATATTTCAAGTATGACGCGAAGATTGAAACAGATTTCAAAGATTTTCAGGGAGATTCTGTCAATCTCTTTATAAAGGTCCCAGAAGATTCCAGAGGTTCAACTTCAGAAGCTCTTACAAAGATTCATGAAGGTTTCAATGATTTCACAAAAATTCTAGATTTCTTGTTCGTACCTGGACTTGACTGGTGGCGTGGTTTGACCTGCACCGGTATTTTTACTGAATACTTGTTTTATTTGGTCGAACTTTATATAAAGTTTCATGTTATAAATGAACTAAATGTGCTGGTACTGCGAAGTTGCTGAGTGGTTTTGACGGTTAATGTCAGATAATATGTTTGTGATTTGTTTGAACGAGTAATTTGTGAACTAACGCGTCACATTTTGGTGGCTTGTGGCATTTGCAGTCGTGTGATCTCTAGATTGGCCTCAGCCCTATCACAGTGCAAAAAATGCGGTATTTTGATGCACAATTTATGCTTGGAAGAAGGTTCTAAGTTGTGTAGAGTTTTCCCTGTTTCAGCGTCGGCGACCAGCATAGTCTACAACAATACTTGGGCCTAGGGTTCGTTAGGCCATAATAAAAACAGAGATGCAACATGTAAGGACAAGAGGCATCTCTCGAGCAAATGACTGATCTATTTAAAAATTTTTAGATTAAATAAGATTCCTCAATCAGCACGAAGGAAAAAATCGACTTCTCAGGTTGCGCACTTGGAACAAAAGTACAACATCTTGGAGCAGGCTTTGCTGGGTACCACTATTGAAAATCATGGGTTGCCCTCTTAAACGGGAAGGACCTTCCCGCTATGCTGATTCGAATCGCGACTGCTTCAGAGGTCCCTTATGCCAATGACAGTCTCATATCGATTCACAGAACTCGAAATCTTACAATAATTATTGAACAAAAGTTTTTATATCATTGAATGTCGTACGACTATGCTACTTTATCCTCAATGGAAGACGCGAATACAATGGTGAACAGACTTATAACCATTTTGACTGATGCTTTTAATGAATTCGTGCCTTCTCATGTTTCACGATCCCGAAGGAAAGCAGCCCCGTGGGCCACTGCAGGAATAAGAGAATTTATGAGGAAGAGGGGCAGGAAATGTAGTCTAGCTGAAAAATGAAATCTTGTACAAACGAAGATTAGGAATTCTCATAATCAATATGGATATAACGCTATCAGGAACAAGAAAAAGAGAGAAAACGTTTTCCATCTCCTCAGGCACTTGCAGCTAATACCACCTAAATATGAATCTCTTGATAAAACTTTGTCTGTTAGGGATTCCCTCAAAATATTCATGTTGACACACAATGCGACAGTTTCTTCGATTCCTTCCTCCCACTCGCCCTTGCGAACATTCGATGAAGATGATTCCTTTTTTATTACTCAAGTCCTGAGTATTCTCATCAAGGAAGTCGCAAAAAAGCATTCGAATACGATCGGAATGGATAGAATTCCCATAAACGTAATCCGACTAAATTTCCCAGTTATATTTCCGATACTATTTCAGATTTATGATGCAACTCAACAGTGTGGTCTTTTTGTAGATACATGAAAAAGAGCAATAATTCGACCTATACCCAAAATCTTCAATCTTGCTTCCACTTCAGATTTCCGGCTCGTTTTCATTCTCAATCCGTTATCAAAACCACTTGAACGAATTGTGCATAGCCAATAAGCAAACTTCCTAGAGACTGACAATCTATTAGATCCTATGCAATCGGGCTTCAGAACCAAACATAGAAAACTCATAGCATCCCTAAAAATTGAACCTGATTTGAAACTGGCAATCGACAAAGAAGAGATTACGGTTGTGGTACTATTTGATTTTTCCTAGACTTTTGACACAGTAAATCATGATTCGCTCCTACAAAAACTACGATTATATAAGACGTCCAGCTCAAGAACAACGTGGTTTTCCTCCTATTTGAGTGTTCATTATTTGTATAGCACCGATTCTGGGGGTGATTGAAAGTTTTGTTAGCAGCACAAATATGCAGAAGACTTGCAATTGTAACTTTCAGGACCTGCGTTTGAATGCAATAGGCTTCTAAGTCAGGTACAAAAAGACATGATTCGGGTCGTGTTTTGTTAAAAAAAATGGACAATCTATGAATCCAATCGAAACAAATGCTATTGTTATAGGTTCGTCGGCTTTCACTTCTTTGGAAGCACTTGCTGCATTGCCTCCATCCCCTTAAGAGTTGGCAATATTGAGATTGCTTTCAAAGAATCAGTTACAGATTCAGGATACACACTTAAGCACACTCTGTCCTGGAAAAAGCATTTAATGAATATTTCAAGGAACAGATACAGACTTCTACATCTTTTTCGATTATTCATGATTTTTTCAGGAAGTAATAGCAGAATGCAAGCGAACGCAGACAATTTTTTTAGGGGGGGGGGGGGATTAAAAAATTTTTTGTCACCAGTTCGTCGTTAAGACGTATGAATTCGATCACTGAACATATTTATTGAGAAATGACAAATATATACATTTGTCTACAGATTTCTAGAGATTTAAGCGCAAAAATACGCATCTTGAGTAGAAGAATAATTTTTCTATTCAATTTCGTAAGCATTTATCCAAAGAAACATCAAAACTGCAATTTGTCCTTAGATACATCATTCGGCCCCACTTTGTGACAATATTCCAAAATAGAATGTGGTAGCAGTATATTTTCTTACGAGGGGAAGCTCCGGACTAGGGTATCGAAATTTTAATAAGACCATCATCAATCGATAGAATATTAAAAATTATCGCACGCGCGTCCCGGCGTTTTTGTAGGTGGGCCCTAGTTTTGCGATGTTAATTTTTGAAAAATCACGCTCGCAGCGGTAAACCAACTACTACCTAGTCTGTTCCTCTACGTTCATGTAGTGATAGTGGCTCGGCGGTTGAATGCTCGCCTTCCACTCCGATGCCGCCAGATCAAATCTCCGTCAGGGTAATCTTTTTTTCTACTGTCAACTATAAGAAACAATTATTTGATGACGCTTTCTCGGCAACTGAAATTTTATACTTTAGAAATATTTGGACAGTTAGAATAATTGTTATTCATTCATCATTTTTTTTGTTATCATTATTTATTATTATCACTTTAACTGTCCAAATATTTCTAAAGTATGAAATTTCAGTTAACGAGAAAGCATTATCAAATAATTGTTTTTTAAGGTTGCCAGTAGAAGAAAAAAAATGACCCTCCCAGGGATGCGATCCGTCGGCATTGGAGTAGGAGGCGAGCATTCAACCGCCGAGCCACTATCACTACATGAACGTAGAGGAACAGACTAGGTAGTAGTTGGTTTACCGCTGCGAGCGTGATTTTCAGAAATTTAATATCGCAAAACTAGGGCCCACCTACAAAATCGCCGGGAAACGTGCGCGATAATTTTCAATATTCTATTGATTGATGATGATCTTATTAAAATTTTGATACCTCAGTCAGGAGCTTCCCCTTGTTAGAATAAAAAAAAATGGAATCGGAGTAAGATATTCATTGGGAAATTTACCTTTCTCTTCTCCACCAAACCCAAGAAAAAGCTTTCGAAATCAGTGTAAATGTAGCATTTTTATATAATCCATATGATGCATGAGATTCGTAATGTTCCATCACAGATATATAATAATTGTTATAATTGACACTTATTCCTATCGGAGTAGCCAGTTGGTCGTGGGGGCTTAGGCATGCGTTTTGGACCCACGCAGGCTGGTTGTGGGTTCGATTCCCGCCTCGCACTCTGGAAGAGCTTCGGCGGCCCACGCGTTGAACACTTGCCTAGCAGGGGAGTGTTCATCTCCGGTAAGTCGTGGTACCGGTACCTCTTGAGAAAAAGGTTACTTTAAGTACTTGGGGCTGGAATTCTTAGTGGTTCGGAACCCACCTTAAGCTGTAGGTCCCCTGTACTTACTACTAAGGTAGTGGTAGGGTGTGTAAAGGAATGATGGAGAGGTTCGAGGAAAATGTAAACCCTCAGGGGACACATTGAATCAATCAATCACTTATTCCTATCGAAAATTATTATAGCAAAATAATAATAATACCAATGATAATAATAATAAATCTTTATTGGGTCTATGACAAAAAAATGAACATAAACATAGGTACACAACAGGCAGCTATAAAGTGAGAGCCCGAAGGGTATGGTATAGCTTGGGAAGGAGGAAGGAACTTCAATGGATACCTGAACGCGATTTCAAGTTCCACTAGTTCAGAAAAAGGATGGTACAATACACATATTGAACGAGCGTCAGTCTCGTGGTTTGTATGTGTAAGGGTAAACAGAGATATTAGGTTCACAACTAGACAAGAATAATGCAGCGATCCTGAAGTAATTTCATAGGCTTATATTGTAATATGAAATATTTTCCCATTGCAATTTTCGTTATAAATGAGAGTTTCTTATATATTTCTTTCTGCTAAATCAAATCAGCCTGTCTTTTTCATTACTCTCATTGTTTTTTGACCTTTTAGTGTAAGAAAAGTCTGATGAGATATTTAACGTTGAAAAATCTCAAAACGCTGAAGTGATGGAGTATTCCAAGTAACGGATTCAGTATTGGTGCGTCAGATTTCTTGAAGGAGGAAGACTCAGGAATTTACAACGAAGAGAGATTTTTGAGTACCATAATACACCGACTTTTTTTATCTTATTACCAGTTACTTGTAGTATCTTCACCTAACTTTGAATCGCGCAGAAATCTATGTTTCAAGTCTACATTTCCCTGAGGTCAATTGAAGATATTGAGAATTTGGTTTTATACGTCGTTTACAAGTATTGCTCTGAAGTTCTTTGTTACTTGGCGACGGGAGCCCAATGGAGTTTCATCGATTAATTCCAGACTCAAGTCAAAAACCGTACGGCTCGCTATGTTTATGCCGACCCGTTTCCATATTTGATTATATATTCCACGAAGTATTGTATTGGTTTTAAATATTGCAACGACGTCACCGTTGGATGTGGCTAATACTTTTTGTTCTCTAGATGGCATGGGCCTAAAGTCATTAAAATGTACTTGCAAATAAAGTGGTTTATCATTAGGAAAAGTGTATCTCCGAATTTCAAATCGATGATGCGGATTGGTGTGAGGAATGAGGCGGATAAGATTAAGTTTTCTACTGTCATATCCAAGTATGCGTGAAATGGAATATCTTTTTGGAGCGGAAGTTTTGGAACTGGCATGAGGACCCTCTTCGTGCTTGTCAGGAAAGGACGAACTGGCTGGAATATGAGTAACGTCTGGAACAAGAGACCTCTCATGAGAACATCTGTCAGCAGAATAAGAAGGCTCCAAACGAGACATGCCAGGAATAGGCGCGCCATTGGGTAAACAGTCGAACTGCGAACTTAACTCTGCAATAAGGAAGAAAGGAATAAATTATTCTCAAAGAATATATGTGACGCGATCTGAAGGAAGACCCCTAAGCGTCCAAACTTAATTTTAGAGGAGAAGCAGGAGAAGTGTCGACGGGTCGATAGGACTCTTCCGATTATTCTCTCTCTTTCCATCGCACATACTTGTAGAAGTCTATTATGTATGTGAGTTTGATCGGTTCGGCTGTCTTCGGGTCGTCAATATTTCTTTTCCTCTCTCTCCTCTTCTTCACGATGAAGCCGAGCGTTCACGATCGCTTCAATGGCTCACAGTCACGGCATTCGCGCATGTGTACGTGTCGAGAGAGAAATCTCAAGTGCTCTTTCGAACGACAATTTTTATGTCGCTTGCACTGAATATATTATTAATGATGGAATTTTTTCAAATTTACAACCCCAAAGAGCAGGTCCGGATCTACGTAAAACATTAAAAATCAGGGAATCGATTCTTGGCCGCTTAGGGGTCTTTCTTCAGATAGCATCACATATAAATTTATCAAAGTACACAATCGTATATACATATACATGTATGCATGATATAATGAATTTGAAAATCTGCCCACCACACAAGCGGGTACATTTTCATCTCGTGCTCCGTGAGCGGCTTGCTCTACTTTCAAGTTGTCGAGCTGATGGCGCACGTTTTTCAGATACCGCGCTTCGCGCTCGGCAGTGTTTCAACCCTGTGCTAGGAGCTCAGTTTATTTTTTGCCTCGCGCTTCTTGTCTGGATACTTTCAGTTCTCGTATATGTACCCGCTTTAGTTTACAGTATAATACTGAAACCTCTACTTTTGAGGATGTTTAAAGCTCACACATGGCTAAAATAACAGCTTCGTGAAAGATAATATATAAAATGAAGGGAAATATTTTTGTCTTTGAGGCACGGAACCAAACGTCAATCTACTTAATTTTCTCGCGAGATTTTTGTTTGATAGTAACGATGAAAAGGGAAACTACTGTCCTTTGAATCAAACACCCGTAAGCACGGAAGACTAGAGATTGCTTCCTCTATAAAAACTCTTTTCGAAGATATCTTATGGCTTTGAGTTCTCTAAATATCAATTTAATTTCAAACAAGGCTCATCCTTTGAGTACTCAAGAAGTGAATGCACTTTCCATTTTTTTCGGATACTTCCGAGACCTGCGATGATCTTTTTTATCCCTCTTATTTTTTACGGTAGCATTCGAAATTCACTGTTGAGGCAGAAACGTGAAGAATGAAATTTTCACATCTTTCCTAGAATGTACCGTTTTACTTTTGCTTGTCAAGCCGTTATCTAGTCTCTGGTAGAAACTGAACGTCTTCGTTTTTCAAAAAGAGTATCGCCAATTCATCTCAATGGGGCTTCGTTTAACGTATGACGTATTTTTTAATATCGAAATGCATTTCATCTATCTCTTTTCTTCCTAAACTAGGGCTACCTTGATGATTCTCATTTTCGTTTGTCATTCCAAAACGTCCTAGAAGGTCCCTTGTTATGGGCTGCATACCTGATGATATTTCTGTGAATAGAAAAACGAATTAGTCACTATTAAAATAATAAACTGTGAACATCCATGTTATGTATGAGGTTGTTATTGTTGGGTCAATCGATTGCCTGAATACATTAGCACTGTAATAGTTTTAACCATTTTGATAAAACGCATCAAAGAGTGTTTGATCAGAGAATTGTAAAATTTAGATAATTTCCTGTAATTTTCTATTTTCAGGAAGAAACTGAATTTTGAATTTTGTGATCTAACGTTATCTGTACCGATGTTTCATTTATTATTCTTACTATTCCTAATGAGAAATCTTTTAACGACCTTATCAAGTAAGAGCAGAACGATTATCTTCGTAACGACCATCCGTTTTCGGGAGTAGCGTTTGCCTGACGCGTGACAAGAAGTTTAACTCAGCATCAGCCCACATGACTTGACTGGATATAGTTACGATTGTTTGCTGTTGATAGTATGACTCTAACCTGAAGGCACTTTTTCATTTCGTATTGCTTGAACGAGAGTAAAAGAGACATACTGCTTCATATTTAATGCGTATAACATGCATGGTATCGTAACAGCTTTTTCAAATCTGACCTTTAGTAACTCGATGGCTAAGGCATGATTTTCTTTGCTGCTGAAAAAAATTTTGGTTTCTTTAGAGTAATTCTTTGCCTACTGAAACAAAGCATGGGGAATGAGTGTCTGATGTTTCAGAGAGCCCTGTAAGCTTGAAGTCGCTGCCTGTCTCTTTATAATCTCTCCTATACACAGGAAAAAAAGTCTTCATTCAAACTCAAAAGTTAGCTTGTACAGACTTATGCACTATTGTGAAACAAAACATACTCCAAAGGTATAAAAATGGCCGCCGCAAAAGCACGTATTATTATTAGAAGCTATTACTATATATATGGCCTTAGCGACCACCATGTTGGAACCACCAGATGGCGTACAGTTATATTTCGATTGCCAATACGTAGAGAAAAGGTTCACTGAAAACAAGCTGTAATATAAACCAGGCTGCTTTTTCTGTGAACCATTACATACACCCTTCATCATGAGATGTACCATGGAAGGGCTATTCAGCTTGGGAATCAAAACCTTTTTCATGGGCTTAGAGAATAGCAAAGCTGCTCTCTTGTTAGAAATGTTGCCTTGCACCATTATTGGAATATTAAATTTCCTCTGGACAGTTCTATCACGTAAGTATTGCAATCATATCTGATAACTTAGCTCAGGACATGGTGACTATTCACAAGTATCAGGAGATAATAGTAGATAACTTGAAAACTTACTTCAGGCCGAAGGAAATCAAGCGAGCGAATATCAAGCCACAAGCAGCATGTTCAAACTTTCAATGTTCTCCAAAACATCACATTGTCACTCCCTATGTTTTGTTCTTCTTTATTCATAATGCGTCCCCTAAGGGTTTACATAACTTCCGTTCCTTTACATACAACAAATTTCCTTCTTTTCTCTTAGCCTAACTCATTTTCTTATGTATACTT
>WSXT02056848.1:0-12779 GCA_011762715.2 Neuroterus valhalla
CTCTATATAAAACTGTGGGGAGGTACAAAGACCGAGCGCGTAGCGCGAGGAAAATTCATAACCGAGCGCGGAGCGCGCGATGAGAATGTGCCCGCGAAGCGGGCAGATTTTTTCTAACACGAATGCGCGGTTGTACTCTCTCCTACTTCTAAAAAGTATTTTTCATTCAATAAGGAAACTTCATAATTCTGTTTTTATGTTTTATTGAATGTAAGAGTTATTTCTCAAAATAATTTTGTAAAGTAATAGAATTGCTTATAGCTTCTAATTTTTATTTAATAAAATATGAAAACGAAGAAAAATCATTTTATACCCTAAAACGGCCCAGAGCAACCATTTTGATAATTTTTTAAGAATAAAGGAAAATTCATGACCGTCTTTCTTCACCCGAGGAGAAAAAATCTAGAAGATAGTGTTCGCGAAATTTAAATTTAACTCAATTAAGTTACAATGTCGATATGCGTATGGGTAGGACCTTTGAAATTCACTTCAAAACATGCAAACTGAAATGTTGAATGTGTTTCAGGAAACTATAGTTCCATATGTTTATTATAACACTTCCGATTGATTTTTACATTATGATTAATAATTTGTATAAAAATTAATCTAATAAATTTAGATCATAATTTATTAATTTGATTCTCACTAGCAGAGACAGTTTTCAAAAAAAGAATAATTTGAAAAGAAATCTTACATAGCTCTATCTTTTTTTTGAAAAATAATAAGAGAAACAATTATTTACCGTAAAAGTAATTTTCACTTTAAGGTTTCAATGTTATAAACCAGAAAAAAATTATCGAATAACAACTTGGATTTTGGGTTGAGTAAAGAAACATATATTTTTGCTCGTAGCTAGGATCTAGCAATAATTTTTGGTCTCATTAGCAAATCGTACAGGGCCATTTTTCATTATGAAATTATTTTATTATTAATTATTTCATTTTTGTGAAAGAGTTATTTGTGACGTAAATTAAATTTGTTATAAAATATTAGACAAAATCATAAAAAGTGATTGAATATTTTTTGAACACAACATTATTTTTCACCAATCTTGCAAGTTGCATAAATACTTTTTGCACAATTCTTAACAATAATCTGAAAAGTTGAAGTGTACGTCCAGCACGTGCCGAACATTTTTTAGTCTTTTGTCCATTGAGCGTTCATCAATGAAAAAACGCGCTCACAATTGGACTTGTGAGCGGGGATCGCATAAAACAATTGCGAAATTTTTAGTAGTTCTGAGTAGCAATCAACATTCGGATTTGCCGATTAAAAAGAAGACATTCAATATATTGCGTATTGCTTATGAAACTCACTAGCGCTTAAAATTTTTTTTTTAATTTACAATTTGTTCAAACCATTTAGAATCATCAGAAACTTTGTTTTTTCTTCGAAGAAATTCTACCGATTTTAAACCTCATTATAATTTATTCCAATGTTTGATGTAAAATCCAGTTATGAAAAAACCTTCAATTCAGAGAAATGTTAAGACTATCTTTGCAAATATTAAAGAGTGTTGAAATAAACATTTTTTACTCTTACAAGGAAATCCTTCTTTCTGGAGTTTCTTAAGAACGTTTTTGACACTAAGAGGAACGAAATTTGCATTTATTGTCGATGAAATAGATTGCACAAGATTGGTAAATTGTTCTTAGATCTATACGATTCTTACGAAAACCGGGACATTTCAAATGAAAACCGGGGTGGTATCTGAAATTTTTGAAAAACCAGGACTACAGTTAATCCTTTTGATTGAGGGAAATCTCAAATAACCTTTTCCGAATATATAAACATTTGATCTTTTTTGTACTCGTCTTGCGCACTTGAATTCAAATTTTCAAATGTACCAATAAATTTCTTTGAATTTCTTGAAAAAAATACGAGCAAGATTTTCGTTTTGTAACAAATTCAAGTTATTTCAGCGTTTTCCATATTCCGAAGAATCGAAAAATTCAAACAAGTTACGTGTTTTGATTTTGCTACAGTTTTTTACCCGAAAGTGACATTTACAAAGTAAATTCATCGGATTTTAGAAGTTCATAACATTTTGATGGTCACATGTGTTTTAAACAAAAACATTGTTAATAATATCATTAAAACAACATCAAAAATCTTTTGACAACTATTGATTATTTTAGTGTTTGTGGTTAGATATTTCTATTTTTGAATTGAAACATTAGATTCCGAACGAGATTCACAACAATAGGAATGTATTGGGTTGGAATTTTGAAGCAATTATTACACTTAACAAAGGATTTCAATTTATGAAGTATTTATAGGTTTTAGGCTAGCGGGTTACCTCGGAGAATATTGATGCAGAACAGAACAGATCCAAACTTTTTGACAATTTAAGTGAAAGTTAGAAATTTTTCTGATAATATTAAACATGCTAATTAAAAGTATGAAATAAGAATTCGGTTTGTGGATTATTTTTTCATAGCTTTGTATACTGTTGTTATAATAATTCATTGAAATCTACCATTTGCCTTTCTTATATATGATCTGGTTATGTATGCGATTGAAATTACGCAGAGAAAATAGCCCATAATTTAAACATAAGAATACCTAAAATCAAATCAATGAAAGCAAAACATATTTGAAGAAATTGATTTCTGTTTTCGATTCAGTCAACTGTATCCCTGATTCATGGATTTTTAAATCCACGAATTTCCCATGTTTTTCAAAATAAAAATATCACGTGGAATTATTGGTTGGAATTATGAAATTATTTAATTGAAAATTAGTTGAAATTAATTGGTTGAAATAATTATCATAAAAATATGAAGAAATGTAACGAGAAGTTTGGATCCATGTTTCGTAAAAGTATAATATAAATTTTGGAAAAGTTTTTCTTTCAATTCCACCTATTTTAGTTTCAATTAGGCTTCCGTAATCTCCATAATTCAATCTCAAAAACGGATATCAGTTATTAAATACAAAAATCTATCAAAACTATTCCTATTTAATTAGCGCTATATCCAAACTTCCAACATTTCGACTTCAGGTATGAAATCTCTTTTTTGACACAATTCAAAATGTGATTGAATATTAATAGTAGTACAAAATTTTGAAATGAAATTATTAACCTCGAAAAAAAACATTACAGGAATTCTGAAAAGTAGAGTTCAACTTCTAAAGCTGTCACTTACATTCTGAATTTAAAAAAGGTGAATCTCGTAGAAAACAGTTCCAAAATGCCAATTTTAAGATAATTCAATTTCAAACTCAAAAAGACAAATTTTTAACAGAGCATATATTACTTAAAGCTAAAAGGACGACTTTGTCCACAAAATAGTTGATTTTATAACTGCGAGAATCAATTTTCAAGAATACATTTTATTTTCAAACAACTAGTTAAATTTTTAACTAAACATGATAAATTTTCAACCAAAAATAGAATGGTTAGGCTTGACGTTGAAAAAATCCTTTTTACAACCAAATAAAAGAATTCTCAATGGAAAATAAAAATTTTTTACTAAACAGGCTTCAGGCAATGAAATTAATTTGTAACGAAGTACCTTAAATTCTAGGGAAGGAGTTTTGCTTTATTAACAATGAGAAAAATTCTCGTTCGAAAGAAACAAGTGTACATCGATCAATTCCCAACCAATAATGAAATATTTCGATTTTTCACTCTAAAATCTAACGTTTTCACAACAATGCCGTGAAATCTTTAAGCAAAACGGTGATAGTTTAACCAAGCGGATTACTTTTCAACCAAGCAATTGAATTTTCAACTTTTACCCAATCAATTTCGAAACAGAAATAAAATTCCTTAGTTAGGAGAATCAATGAAAAAAAAAAAAATCGAAATTTCTAAACAAATGGTACACTCTTCAAACAAAAGAAAATAATATTTTGAACCAAACATATAAGAGTAGACTTCTCAATCAATATTAACAAGAATGGAATTCCACGGAGAAAGTACTTGGATTTTCTTACTAGGAAAAGAAAGAATTATTTGAAGAAGGGAAAAAGGTGAGGATAAGTGAAAGAATGTGAAGTTAGTATTTACATGATTTATCTCAATTCCTCAAATGATTAGATATAATTGTAATAGAATTGGTGTACTCTACTAAAAGTTTGAAAAGACGTGCAATTTTCGGTACAGGCACAGTCAGAGGATATACGCGTCCCGGTTACATTTGAGTACTGTTCACGGGAAAATCGAAAATCTCGAATAATTATATTTGAGAACCCCAGCTTACTCGGCGTGAGCTCAGATTCAGACGTCGGAACACCCTTTGTTTCAGTGTTTCGAGATCATGTTTCTAGTGTTTTCGAAGATTTTTGTGAAATCAATCATCTTTACTTATCAATATCGGGCTTTGCAGTTATCGCAGTTACCTGTTACCGGCTGATTCGTTCTAACGTTGTGACGCAGGCGCAGCTTCAGTGTTATGACAGTTGTGACCGAAAACCGAATTTGTAGGTTATGTGATAAACATTTGGAAAGTAGTTGGTATTGTTTGATGCTGATTTTGCGCTGAACTGAATTGTAAAATACATACAATAACTGTTCTGCCAAATTTAGAAATCATTTGTTAACGACGATGAAGTGAAAATAAGATATTGCATTCCATGGTATCCACTATATACACGATATTGCTACGAATGCTTTGAGCGCTTTTAGCCCCACAAATTATTTTATTGATGATCACGATATTTATGCACTAATCCTAATACCATTCGAATTCATTACGCTCGCGGTGAAAAATAGATCATTACCCAAAGAGAAAGTTTATGGGGAAAAAACAGTGCGTTATTTAATCCGGATGCATTCGAGACAAGCTCCATTATCAGGATGGATTATTCAACAGTACCGATACTTGCTTTGTCCATCGAATCTAAGCAACTATTATCAACATTTTTGAACCCACCCAAAATACTTCCTTCAGATGATGGATGGCCAAGGTAAATATTAATTTTGACCCTTTTTTCTTTCTGATTGGACCAGAAATCTGCAGTTTTATTTTACTTCCTAACTATACTAGTTCAATTTTTTTTACTGTATTCCGTTATGTCCTTTTATTCCTCCGAAATGATAAACTCATCAAAAATCTTTCATAATAACATATCAATATGCTTTTTATAGTTATTGTAAAGATAAATACAAATGTTAATCGAAGGGTGCCCAGTGGTCAGCGAAGCCGTGGAAATAATTTTAGATTTAAACTACTCGAAGCGTTCATATTAAGTATGCTCACGTTGAATCTTTTACAATTTACAACTGAATTCTTGCAATTAGAAGCGTTCTTACATCGAACGCATAGATCCTTTATACCTTACTTTCTCCAAACCACTTTCGTTCTATTTTGTGTTTGCATGTGAAACAAAAGTCTACAGCCATTTTCCTTCTACGCATACCGAAAACACAGTTTCACCTCTGATTCAATGAAATTCTAGGGATTGGAGAGGACTGGCTTATGTACTCGATATACCAGGCGAGAAAATACCCTTACTCGCATCTCAGCAAAATCCAGTGGACAAAATTTTGGGATCACTGCAAGAGAAAAGCGAAACAAAAATTACATTTAAAGATCTTCAGAGTGCCTTAGCAAAAATTGATAGATGGGACATCATCGATGACGCAGAACCCCTTTTTAGTTCGTACAAATACAGAATATTTTTAATAATCCCGATATTTCTCAGATTGAAATATGTTTTTAATACCTTTCAATATTTTGCGATTCACAGTAAATGATGCCCAACAATATTTTGAAAGGATCGAGAGATCTAAATTAAATCCGGAAGCTGTAGACAATAATGTAGAGGCAGAAATTCTTACAGTTGGTAAGATAATTTATCTTGTTCTTATATCAAACTCTAAGAATAAATTGAAAGAAGAAGGAGATTGCTTTATACATAAATTATTACAATATTTTTTATTCAGTTATTTATATTTTCTACAGATGACCTCTACAGGTTTAACAAAGGTTTAGAGAAACAGTTTTACGACGCCTTTCTTTTATATGCGGACGAAGATTTTGAATTCGCAAAGTATATGTTGGAAAGACTGGAAAAAGAAAATTTGAAGGTAATATTTCAAAAATTGTTTCTTGTATTATTAAAAAATTATATTCAACTTTTTGATTGTGAAAAGGTGTTTACAAATTAGTATATTCTAGCTTTGCACCAAGGACAGAGATCTAATTTCGGGGGTCACATTTGAGCACGAGGCAATTATGCAACTGATTTCTGAACGTTGCAATCGGTTAATTGTAATAATCTCCCCTGATTTTTCTAAGAGTCCAGCAAATAAATTTTTTCTAACGTACGCACATGCGGTCGGAATAGGTATTCATATCATTTCTATTCTCAGCTTTTTCAAATAGGATTATTAACCATTTATATACTAATAATAATTCGTGATTTTTCATTATAGATAAAAAACAAAGAAAGCTAATACCATGCATATACAAAGAGTGTGATCTTCCACGGGAGTTGAGTTACACGAACAAAGCCAACTACAATCGCAGAGGCATGTACGATTTTTGGGGAAAACTCTGCGATTCTATAAAAGCTCCACTTCCCCTGAAGTCTCAAATGGATACGTGAGTTCAAAATTTTTAAATTGAAAGTTTGGGTAGAAAATCAAAAAGTCGGCAATATATAATCATACTTATTTCCCAACATGCTTCGACTTTGATCAGAGTCCCTTTCAATGCGAAATTAAGCAAAGAATACATTATATTTTACAGAAAACGTAAAAGATATGTACATTGCCCTTCCTAATGTATTATGCAAAAAAAGCAGAAACTATTCCGACTTATAGTGATATCCATCAGTAGTTATAAAGATTTGCAGTAGTGAAAAATTTTACGAAAGTGTTTTAATATATTAAAATGATTCAATAAGAGATCGGGGCATATTTTTTTCTTATTTTTCACTTTTTGCGGCTATGATAGGTCAAGACAACAAAATATAATGAAAGTTAAGGGGTTCTCAATGTAACGTTGCATTATTTTAAACTACTCTTCCTATTTTGAAAAGCTTAGGACAAATATGAAAGATTTTAAGGGTATTATTGCACTTGTGTTCTGGCACCCGAGAATGAAACACCTCGAAAAAGCACGATTTTTATTTTATCTTATAAAAATAAATCCTTCTTGTTGTTTTATGTTATACAAGCTTATGCATGAACTCCGATGTCACGCTTGTTATGTCGTCAAAATGCAAAAAAATATCGACATTTCAAATTATAATAATAAGCACGAGTTCATTATTGGAAGACGCTTATTTTTCAAGTGAGTTCATGACGAAAATATACAAAAAATATGTAGGGCCCATTGGGGTAAGTGTGATACGAAATTACAAAGTTATACTGTGATTAACGATATTTTAAATATCTTAGAAGATTCTTATTTCGAATTTCCCCATATCACCTTCAGACTTTTTACGTCTAATCGTCTTTCAATCTACTTGCTGTCATTTATAAGAATATGAATAAAAAAATAAAAATTTGGGTTTCACATAAAGGTTCGATGATAGGGAAAAACTTACTTATTTTGAATTGCATAATTTCTGAATTAGTTTCAAAATTATTTGCCTTTGTAAATTTATATGCTGAAATATTATTTACTGATTATAATTATGTGCTTTAGTTCTTATTGCAGAAATAAGTTTTAGTAATCACTTAAAATAACCTCCAAATTTGGAAAGAGCTCCAAACTTCACTATAAAAAAGAATAAAACAAGAAGAAAGATATCACACTTTGTTAAGTGAAGACTAAAATATAAATGCTTTGAAGCTAAAAAGGATAAAACGATGAAAACAAGAGAAAAACGGGTCACGTAGTATGGGGACGCTCTCTTACCCCAATTCTGATTTTAAGTTACCCAGGTACAATTATAAATAATAATGGGAACGTGAAATTAAAAAAAAGAAGATATTTAGGATAGTTATAATTTCTCCCTTCATTTCTAAAAAAAGTTGACAAAAGGTGCTTTAAATAGTAACAATTCAGATAAAACGACCAGGTAACATGTATTCCAATCAGAGTTTTCTAGGAGGGTCTTAGTTTCTTCGGGAATAATTTATAAAAATAGTAACTAATGTCAGTCACCTGTTCTGTATAAATAATAAAATATCTTTTCTTCATGGTGTGACCAAAATAGCTAAAAACTAATTTGTTTTTTATTCCAAATTTTGTCTCCGTTACTCTAACCCTCTTATCACATTTACACCTGCCGACCCTATTTCTTACATATAAAAGACTTGCTTTACACGTTTATTTGATCTAAAAATTAATGGTAGCTTTCTAAAAATCGATAAAAAACATTTCGCAATTTAAAGGAGAGCGGAAAAGCATCATGTAAAATTATAATCACCATTTGAAATATAAACAAATTTCAACTACTTTCGTTAAAATGGCCATTAACACCTGTTGAACTTCATCTCTTCAAATACTCCTCAAAATAGTAAAATTTTGATTGCACAACCTTGTTATGCGGTAATACAAAAGTTATTCGAAAAAAATTATGTTTCACTGAGAGGATTTCACCAGATTTCTATCGTGACATGCCTATCTGCGACATTATTTTTTATACAGATTAGTTTTCGACGAAATCCAAATTTTTCAAATATATGAGTCAAAGATAAGAAGCAAGTAATGAATTGAATTTCAAACGTTATTATTTAATGATGGGCTAAACACGGAATGCCTGTAAGATACTTCAAATAAGAATTTTATTTTGAATGATAATGATAAAGTTAGAAGTTTAATTTTGCACCTTGAGAATCAAATCAAATTTTAATTTAAAATGATTAGGAAATATACAAGATGTTTTTTATCAGAAGATCGTCATTAAACGCAAAAAAATTTGATGATGAAATGAAAGTCTGCTTCTTCATCTCGCGAACAACTTCTTTCACACTTATTGTAAATAATATGAATAGAAAAAAATGTGTTATGTTGATATGAAATTTTTTTATTCTGTTCAACTAGAAGTCGAACAATTCCAACTTTTTGATTTTCACCATAGAACCTACCAAAACAAAATATAGCATTTAAAAATATTATTTTGTAGCCTCGTGCCAAGTACTTCCAGCGATTTGACTAAGGAAAAGGGCGTTGTGAAAGTAAATTTAGAGCCCAGTGATACGAATGATACAAAAGAAACAACTATGCCTCTAGAAGAAAATGCTTTCAAGAAGAATGGTATGTCAGAAATCGATGAAAAGCTCAAGGAAGTCGAGAGCGAACCTGAATTGTTAGAATGTACCACTGCTTTGATTAAATCTGAGTCTGACAAAATTGAGAACAAAGCGAAAAAAGACAAGGAAAGTCCTGAAGAGATGAATAATGAACTAAATAGTAATTTCGTTACTAGCTTGCCCTTGCCAACACCCTTAGACGATGTCGACCTAGTTCCGCCCTATTCAGGCGCCGTGAAGAACAGCAAGTTTATGAAAAGCATTAAAAAAAAATTTACCAAGCTTATAGCACTTAAAGCTCAATAAACTTTTATGCATTTTCGAAAGTAAAATGTGGTCCCTTCTCTATGTTTGATAAATTACCGATGTCACGGAATATAAAACTGTATTATACTTTAGCTGATTGAAGGTGTTAATAAAAACTTGAGGGAGAAATACAGTCGGTTAAAGATATACAGAAGAAATACAGCTTAGGGATCTCTTTACCATATGAGCCTCATCTAAATTCTTGGTTTTTTTATTTTTCTTTACAACAATAAATTATTATTGCTGAAACTTTCAAAAATGAAAACGGACGTCTGGAGACTATTATTTTTTGAATTTTTTCTTTTTTAATCTGATGTAATGAGTGTAATTTAATTATGACCTTCAATTGTGTTGATAATTCAAAAAAAAAAGAAAGTCTCGTATTTTTCGACCTCACACTGTTTTTATTATTTTTTTCAATTGATCCAGACGGCCGTTTTCATGTTCTTCACTATTTCTAATAGGTCAACCGAGAAATATTTATTATTTTCGAGTAGAATTTAGTGGAAACTGATATCTGACATGGCCTTAATCAGGTGCAATTTAAATGATGCATTTAATTTCGTATCATTTTACTGACTAAAATTGTTCATAATTTGTAGTGATATTTATATTTTATATTGTTGGAATGTTATTATTAATCAAATTGTTACGCAACTCGAATAAACGGTTATTGCATGTGCAATAATGAATAATATTTTATACTTAATTTCACTATTTTTTGGTAATAATTTTTCAACTTTAACTCAACAATGAGATGTGTATCCATTCCAATATAGCTGTGGTTTAATTTAGAAGAGAAAAGGAACATTATCGAATTTTAATGGATATTATCGTTCTATCATTCATTCTGAAATGTCGTACTTTATTCTCGTTGATGAAAGTTAGAAAAAGATTGCCAGAGACTTGTTCGGATGCGACACACAACGTTGCACAGTATTTTCCGAGAAAAGTGGTGACATAATACATTTGGCGTAACGTTACGTTGGATTATAAAGTAGTAAGTCATCATTTTAAATGAGCTTACATCTTTTCTAATCATAAATATATTTTAGTATTAGTTTTCATCTTGTTAAGTTGACCGAGGAACTCACTGTACTGGATTAAGGTTTTTATTTGAAGGAAAATTCTTATTTGGTCAGATGTTAAATTGATTGAAAATTCCAGAGTGCTGCTTCCAGGGCTAGAATAAGTTCCAGATTATAAAAATCCATAAAATTTCTTGGAATTTAAAGAAATGATTTGAATTCAAATAAGACTGCACAGTTTAAAATTTGGTAGGCTTATTTCGACCACTATTATCTCTAAACTTACCGTAGGATTTCTGAGAATATTTATTACGTTTTTTTTAATCTTCCAAAAATGTGTTATTTATAGTAAAACTTTTTTTATCAATAGAATTTACAGTTGATGCAAGTATATTGAAGATCGCTTTAGTTCGAGACGTATACATTGACCTAATATATTAATAAATTTTATCACCGAGTAAGGAAGTTATGGTCAATTATAGTATTTGAAAATTAGATCTGTTGTAGTAAATGGTTGGAGACGAATCGATTGAACTGCAATATTAATAAATTTTATCTTAGAGTAAAGAAGTTATGGTCATTTAGAGTATTTGAAAAAACGGTTTTTTATAGTCTAACTTTTTTAAGACACTTAATTGGAAGTTGATGCAATAACTAAAAAAATTTATTGATTCGAGGCGAATCGATTGAACTGTAACATTGACACATATTATGGAAGAGTGAGAGAGTTATGATCATTTGTAGTATTTGGGAAATTAATTTTTTATGGTATCATTCTTTTCAGACACATAATTCAAGGTTTCTATCTGATACATAACTCATAGTCGATGCAAGAACACAAAAAAATTTACTGGTCTGAGAAGAAATTATTTGAGATTATTATAAATAAGAGAATCTGCCCACTTCCCTCGCAATTTTTCGCGCTTGGCTACTTTCGTGCTTGATACAGCTTACAGTTTGCCAAAGCACAATGCATTGTGATCAATCTTTCGAAAGTTATTGAGTCTAAAGATTATAGAAACTAATCAAGTGACCACAGACTACAGCACCGAAAAAACTGAAGATAAAATTGACAGCGATTATATGTGAAAGTTTCCTTGCAGCAAAAGTAATATTAGTACTGGTTAAACTATACACAAAACGAAGATAATTTTCTGTTTCTTAATAGTCTCCGAATAATTTTTTAGCGAAAGAGCGTCGTCTGCTTAGTCGTTGACATTAGTGTGACCAACAGAAAAGTATGACTGAAATCGGTATGGAAATCAGGACACCAGCTTTTTAAAAACATTGCACCTACATATCTAAATGTGATTTTTTTTTAATTATACACTTCCAGCAGGCGAAGTAAACCACATTTTCCGTGCCTAAATGCTGTCTGATATGTGGTGGTGTCGCGAGTGCTTTATTCTGTCACGGGAAATATGTTTTAATTCATCCGCGATAAAAGGAAACATTTTAAATATGACATTCAAATAAACGCGTTCTGATGTCAACGATGTAGCATACAACGGTTTTTATTCTACCATAAGATAAACTTTCGCTAAACAGCTCGTAAACTTTAACCGCGGAAGATTTCTAGATTTTTTAGTTTTTTCTGTGAGACTACAGACTACACACAATAAGAGACGATTGTAATAATAGTTTTTTTCCGACTCAGGGGGTCTCAAAACGTGGAGATTTGACGAAAACCTACGAAGTCCAATTTAACATAAAGCTAATACTGTTTCGTTAAACAGCCATTTTTAACCAGTGGTTCTGGTTTTATCCATCGAAATAGTTTTGTTTAAAATTAAAAATGCACATTTCCGTTCAAACTATGAATCCGATTTCGAATCTGACGACGAAAATTCAAAAAACAAAATGTCTTATCCAATTCGGCAGACGGGATACTTCAAATCATATTTCAATCCTATATAATACAATATAAGCCGTTTTTTGAGGTCACTGAATACTTATCTGAAATATAAATTATCATAATATATTTATTTAACTAATTAGAAGAAAGATACACAAGGAAAAATTAAATGTTTTGATTTTTGTCGGAAGATGATTCAGATTCAATGTCTGAACACACTGCATGCGCTTGCATATCTGTTTGAAGGAAAAAACTAGCCCTTTCTCAAGTCTCGTGGGGGCGTTGAGGCACCCCTGTGATTGGTTATAGAAATAATGTTGGTTACATACCTACCTCCTTTCCCAAGTCTCGTGGGAGCGTGAAGGCACCCCTGTGATTGGTTATAGAAATAATGTTGGTCACATACCTACCCCCTTTCCCAAGTCTCGTGGGG
>WSXT02056859.1:0-12777 GCA_011762715.2 Neuroterus valhalla
CAATATGTAAAATATACAACATATATAATTGTATTTTAGAGGGAGAATTTTTTCCTGAAGAAGGCCCGCATTGTGTGTCGAAACGTTGAAATGTTTTATTAAAGAAAAACGATGCTCAACAGCAAAAATCGTTTTTATTATTATTTATATGGGACCGATAGACCGGAGAAAAAAAAGAATATGATTCCTTGAAACTTCACAAAATGGTACTTGTTAGTTTTCTAGTGTATAAAAGAAATGCGATCTGATATTGCGGTCCCAATCCTGCCTACTGTTGCTGATAAGACTTCAGGTATAGAAGTAAGACGGAACGATAAACTAGTTTCCAGCCACATGCGACAATACGGCCTTGACACACTAGCCAAGTATGCAGGTGTTGCCCAAGGCGCTCAAATAATCCGTGATTGAGAAATTAATCATCATTCTCTACGTGTTCAATCAATAGTAAAAAATATGGAATCTATCAAGCATTGAAGATGATATTGAAAACAATGATGGTAAGTTACTTTTTGAAAGAAACTTGTTTCCTTTCTGTTACATAACGAGATAAAAAACGAGTAGACATTATCGCCAGTGATTCAAAATGTTACTTTTTCTGGGTTACTTTTACATAAAGAAATTTGTAATAGTTTTTTCGTATTTTAGAGTAGCTACTGACCGGAAAACTGGAATCCAGCCTGGAATTTTTAGTATTGGGTTAAGGCTAGGAAATGAGGCTCGAAAATAATTATCCCTGATAAGAAGAACAACTGTTCCGCTGATTATCAAAATAACTATCTCCTTGGATCAAAGCTCTTGTCCTTCATAGTGGAAACGATTATCTCTTATAATTAGAACGACCGTCTTAGGAAGTCAAATCTTGATAAGCTGTTGCCTGCATTGCCAGCTCTTCATGAGGTCTAGGTGAGTCCAAATTTTTTATCGTTTTTCTGTTTGGGATCTCACTGAGAAAAGAATAACTTGATGCGCCAAGACATTATTGCGCCATGACGTTGAGGCGCCATGACGTTGAGGCGCCATAACGTTGAGGCGCCATAACGTTAAGGCGCCAAGACGTTCAGGTGCCAAGACGTTGAGGAGTCAAGACGTTAAGGCGCACAGACGTTAAGACGCGAGGGCCTTTTGGCACCATTACTTTTAGGCGCCAAGACGTTGATGCGCCAAGATATTAAGGCGGTATGACTTTGGGCGCTATGACGTAAACGCGCAATGGCGTTGAGGCGCCAAGACGTTCAAGCGCCAAGACGTTGATGCGCCAAGATATTAGGGCGCCATGACGTTGAGGCGCTATGACGTTAAGGCGCAATGGCGTTTAGGCGCCAAGACGCGAGGGCATTCAGGGGTCATGACGTTGAGGCGAAAAAACACTGAGGCACCCAGGATTTAAGTCATGAGGGTCTTTAGGCGTCATGGCGTTGAGATGTCAAGACGTTGAGGCGCCTAGACGTTAAGGCGTGAGGGCGAGCGCTCATCTTGTCAAAAATAAACTGGAATCCATATGGTAAAAATTTCTTTGGGATGTTGAGTTATTCTCAGATTTTACGTCCAGGAATTAAACATAGTAATTCGAAAAGAAAAAAACCTTTTTATCATTACGACTTCACCCAGACTAAAAAATATCGTTGAATACGTTGATATAACGCTTCCGAGTCAAACGGACTCCCTCATCAGAAAGCCTTAAAGAAGCGTGAAATTCATCAGTCGAAAGTCAAGAGAAACTCCGAAAAGGAGTGAAAAAGTTTTCTTCCATAGTGTTTCCAAATATCCCAAACACTACAGAAAAAACCTTTTTTACTCCTTTTCGGGTTTTCTCTTGACTTTCGACTGATGTATTTCACGCTACTTCAAGGCTATCCGATGAGGGAGTCGGTTTGATTCGGAAACGTTATAGCAACGTATTCAACGATATTTTTCAGTCTGGATGAAGTCGTAATAATAAAAAGTTTTTTTCCTTTTCGAATTAAAACTGTAATCTTCCGTAAGAAGTTCCTTGCAATCTCGACTGTACCAGATTTATTCCTCCATGACTTTTTTCTCTAAAACTTTGAAGACTATTCAATCAGAATTTTCAAACCGATATCATCGAAAATCTGAGATCAAGTGACCTGAACATCTGGCGTCATCTCTTCCATGAAATTTCACATCGAATTTGTGAGCTTGTGAGACAGCAGGAGCTCCTACTTCAGGAAAATCGAGCTGTATTCTTCCATGATATTCTTAGTGCTTCAGGGTTCACTTTTAATAAACCACTCGACGCCTAAACATCCTTACGCTTGGGCATCCTTGCGCCTAAACATCCTTACGCTTGGACATCCTTGCGCTTTAACACCCTGGAACCTGAACGTTCAGCGCCTGAAAGTCAAGCGTCTTGGCACCTAAGTTCACTGTTATGAAACTACTCGGCGCCCTAACATCCTAGCGCAACCTGAACATCCAAGCGCTGTGAGCTCCTGGCACCTTAACGTTCAGCACCTAAACGCCCAGCGCCTGAAAGTCAAATGCCTCAGCGTCTTTACGTGCATCGCCCAGGTCCGTAGAGAGGGAGGGGGGAATGGGGGGATTCCCCCGGGCCCGCAGTTTTAATTCTTCACAAAATTTCTATTTTACAATAGATTACATAGTTACCCCCGGGCTCGGATATGTTCTTGGCACCCCTGTCAGTACCCAGATGTTTCAGCGCCTGAACGTTGCTTAACCTTATGAAGAAGTATCTTCACAAACCATTAGAGTATCAGGCTAGCGCAATATCATGCCTATTCAGGGGCTAAGGCAAGAAGGTACCGCTTCAGGAAAGTCAAGGAGGTGCCACTTGCGGACGTTCTTGCCTATCAATTTAAGATGTTAATTTTTGTCGATTACCGGTCAAGGAATTATTTTAGAGAAATGAGAAAAAATCCGCCGCGGCCTGGATTTGAACCGGGATCGCCACTTTACATGAGTGGGGCTCTAACCAATTTAGCTACCGGGGCACACGGAGATTTTCTCTCATTTCTCATATTATATATTCTCGTTCTTGACTATTTTTATAAAGTTGCACCTTCTTGGCACTCTTCTAAAAGCAGCACCTTCTTGCCTCAGTTTCTAAACAGGCATGATATTGCGCTGAGAAAAGAATATAATCTAGATCAAACTTCACCAGCTTTTTCGAAGCTTGGTTCTCACAATTATGATTCATATTCCCCTTCTGACGTCATTTTTCAACTTTCTAGAAACTAAAATATACTTACTAGCCACATCGCTTAAAAAGCGAATTTGCGGTTCGCTCCTTAGGCATGGAAAAGGACTCAAATCATAATGAGATTGTAATAGAACTATTTTCGATACGAGAATTTCAGAAAGAACTTTAATAATTGCAACATGAGCTTTGCAATAAGAACAGTTTCCCTAAGGGAATCACGATCTCATAGTCGTTTCTTTGTCACGATGTTAAATCTTGCCATTTACAAGGATCGGCCAGCCGATTACTTCCAGGATTCTGAAAGAGCCCATCGCTCTCGGCCAAATGTTCGGTAGCTCCACCCGCTTGTAGGTCATTATCGGTGGATCATCCGAGCGTTAATGAACTAACCTGCAGAAGCTTCCTCGTTCGCGACGCGACGCGACGCGACGCGCTCACTTGCTCGACATTCCGTACAAATGTTCGGACGATCAGATTAACTTCGGACCCGAGCGTTTTTTTTCTCCTTTTTTTCCTCTTCCATTGGACTTCCCAAGCAATGTCATTCTGTTCCTCGATGCCAGACAAGGCGATCAAATGCGAATGCAACGCACGCTTTGCAGTTTAAACTGCTCGCGTGTCTCAGCGTCACGTCACGTCGGACAACTTCTGAAGTCATTCGGACAACTCGACATTTCGGGTATGCATTCCCAATTTTTTTACTTCTTTTTGAACGTACATCCTCTGAAGAAGCTAATTTTCTTTCATCGGTTTGTGTTCATAGCATATTAATATCATTTTGGATGCAATTACATACTTTCTTCAAAAAAATATTGACACCAAGTTTGGAGAATGACCTAGATCCGCAGGAGCAAAGATTCTTTTTTCTGATAGGAAATTGTGATCAATTTCCTCTGATAATTGATATTCTTCCTTCAGAAGTATGACTTATTAGGTGTAAATGCATCTTTTGTGAGCTGTCAATTCAACAATTAGGTTGAAAATTTCACTTTTTTCTAAAAATGAAACTGTTTCCTTCTCAAATTCGTTCTATAAGATGGAAACTTCAACTTGTCCACAAATTTAAATTGAATTGCAGTTTGTAAAAATATCATGGAAGCTGGTTAGAAATCGTAACCACAATGATGTTGAATACCGCAATCCTCTTACCACACTAATATATGCATATTCATTCCAATCAAGAAAAGAAAATTCCACCTATTCGAGAAATTGGATCCTTTAAAAAAATTAATTTTTAAATTGGGAATTGCTTTCGAGTTTAGTCCTGGGTAATTACTACAATAATCATTCTGGATTGACGATATTGTGGGTTTCATATCGCTTACTGTTCGTGTCGGCGATGTGATCTTGCTACTTTTTTACTTTTTTATGAATTTTTTCATTTTATAAGAAAATCTTCTAATTATCTTCGGATTAAAACTTGATTTTATTCCGAACATTTTTAACTATTCGTACAACTAAAAGATAACATTTTTTATCAGGAGAAATAAATTTTTTCTTATGAAAGACAAATTTGCTAGCGAGCCGTCCAATTTTTTGCGCCAATATATTAATTTGCAACAAACAATTTAATTTCCGAAAAAAGTCCAATTTGTTACCCAATCAGTGGACTTTTTATTATTTTTGACAAAAAAAGTCAAATTTTTCAACCCTTGAATCCAAATTTCCAACCAAGTCAAATTCATTTTATTTATCAAATTTATTTTGATGTTTTTTACCTAAAAACATCGATTACCAACAAGCTTGTTTAATTTTGAACTCACCATTATTTTTTTCAACGAAGAAATTTTTCAAAGAAGGATGATTTTGTAACTGGTTTTTTATATTCTCAATCGAAGCCGGATAATAATTCACAACTTAAAAGCGAATTCTCAACCCGAAGATATAAATTTTCGATGAAAAAGGTATTCGCAAACGATTAGTTCGATTTTTAACCAAAATATTCTAATTTTTGACTAAGACGAGTTTTGAAAAAAAAACAGTTAAACAAAAACAGAGAAAACGGGAAATAAGAACATATAGTACAGTTTTCATTCTAAAAAAAATTGAATTTAATGATTGTCAACGAAATAATTGATTGCGAAAAAAGTTATTGAATATAAATTTATAACAAATAAAAATACAAATTAATACAAATTTTATTTAATACAAATTTATTTCCGATCAAATCGGAATGATCGGATTTGATTTTTTACCCAAATATTGGAATGCTGATCATTTTTAACACAGAAAGGAAAATTTTTGAACAAAATATTGAAACATTTAACAAAACGCAAAAATTTTGTTCTAGATCGGAAATTGTAAATTCCTACCCAAATGTCGAATTTCCATTATTTTTGGAGCAAGGAGACACTTTTTTATTTTTCCGTTAAAAAAATACCTTCGAAAATTTCCAAACAAAAGTAATTTAATATTCCACCAAGAAAGATTCTTCAGTTGGGAAAGGAAAACAATATAAACTGTTGGAATTTTGTGTAAAAAAAAAGATTTTTTTACGGAAAAGTTGAATTTTCAGTCCAAAAATATAAACTTCCAACAAACCATTTATTTCTGCACAAATAGTTTAATTTTTAACTATTATACTCGAATTTCTAGGAATAGGCGAACTTTTCAAAAAACAGTTTTAGTTCCAACTAAAAAAAAAGTTTCAAAAATATAGTTCAAACCTTAAACAAAACAGATTATTTCGTAACTACATAACTAAAAATGGCTCTCTGATAAAACTATTGGATTTTTAATAAAATAATTGAATTTTCGAAAGAGTTATCAAATTATCACTCGAAAATGAGATTCTCAACCAAAAGAGATGAATTATGAAACCTCAAAAACAAACCTAAAGACTCAAATTCACATTATTCCACGAAGTGAGATGATTTTTATCAGATTTTACCGTGAAATTATGTAAAGATAAAGTTTTCAGAACTTCTCCTCAGAAAAAATTTTTTCCCATAAATTTTCAACTGTTGAAAATTCAACCGTAAAAAAAATAAAAGAAATCTGAGTTTTCAACTGTTGACTTTCGGCAATTCAAAATCAATTCTTGATCTTCCGATATTCTGAGAAACCTTGTCTTTAAAAGTATTAGGAGAGCGAAAAAACGTTTCCTCCAAACTAAGGTGTAAATTTATTAATTTTGATCTCCTTATTTGAAGGGAATAAGAATTTGCAACGAAAACTACCCGTCAAATAGAAAAATGGTCACTTAGGAATTGGTCTTCAACACGACCAATAATGACTCTTTACGAGTTACAATTTCCCCGAAGGAGTTTTTGGCTTGATGGGACCGAAAAAGGAGAAAAATTTAAACAGAAAAAAGAGAAAATAACTTATTCAAAAAACGAAACGAAAATTATGCGTTTCATTGAAAAGCAGTCCAAAGCGTTTCAGGAAGAAAATTATGAAGAGAGTCCACAGATCTTCTCAGAATTAACATTTTTCTCCATTCGAGATTTTTCGTATTTCGTACGGTCGCCCTGGAATTCAACCTTTTCTAAAAGCATTTTTAATCCAGAGAGTAAGAACCGCTGGTGAAGAATTGTTAGTTAACAAACACATTCGTTATTAAATTCACACGAATCTTAACGAATGAGTATTAAAAAATTCTTTTGAAAGATACACCGGCTAAACGTGCTTCTCCCAACACGGAGGTACGAAGTACGTTAAAAATTCCCGTACTACGTCGTTATTTTACTGAGAGTTTCACCGTTTTGCTAGTTAACGACACGCATATTCAAGTTCAAATCTTAAATATGATTCAATGGCAGATAACGATTTGGTGTCAATCGTACCTTACAGGTCAACTGAGAAACAAGGATTTGGTTCCAGTATCTATCTTTCAGATGTTCAGACAGGCCAATAAACAATAGAAAGCGTTGTTGAAATATCGAGTCGGATACACGGAGATTGAAAAAGAGGAAGAGAGACTGATTGAGAGTGAATTGCGGCGTGAGAACTTTTCATGTCCACCATCAACTGGCGAATCATTTTTTCGTCTTGTAACTTTAAAGCTCGGAATATTGAACTGCAACGCTGATCGAGGGTATAGATCTGCAATAAAGATCTAAGATAAGCCGCAATAAACTTCAAAAAAGAAGAGTTCAATCACCTTTCCGGAAATGTATACCGTTCACACGTTTTTAAATCAAGCTATTACATCACAATTTTGATTCGTTGCAATAACACTATCTTTGATTACAAGCAACGTCCAGTATTACCATATTAAGAACCAATAAATGTTTGTAATGAATTGTATATCAAAGTAAGAGTACCGTTATGTAATCGGAAATAAAATCATGATTCTTCTCGCATTTCCATGGCGTGGTTGAAAAGATTTTATTTGATCCAGGTTCGATAGCTAGGAAGGACTATCATGAACAACCATTTTGCTTGCTGCTCTTCATTACCGCATTTTGATTTTAGCAATCCGAGTAGTAAGACCAAAAAGCTGAATTATTGTTCCAATGAATAAAGAAGCACAGGCTGTTTCAAAAACTTAAGTATCTGGCCCAACTTCCAAACCCTTTTCATTGTTGAAGAATAGGTTCAACCGCAATAGCTTCTGGAAGTTAAAATAGCTCACATAAAAATAGAAGTAGCAACAGCCTCTCATTGAGAAATTTTCTCTGGGAGTTCATGGAGCCATCGAAAAGTAGATAATTAAATGCTGACCTGAGCTGAAGGCTTGATTGTTAGCGATGATAAGGATCAGCCACCGGATCCATTAAAATTACATCCAGACAGGAGTGGAATAAGTTTAACCCTAATGCTTAAAATTGCTTCTGAGTGTTGAGGTAGCTATCATCAAAGTAGAAGAAGGCCAACAATTCCCTTTTGATGGATTCCCTTTGGGAATGAATCAATTTATCAGAGAGTGGACAAAGAAAAGCTGATCAAGTTGAAGGCTCAAGTGCTGGTGCTAATAAGGATCAACTACCAGATTCATTAGAACATCAACAATCTTGAAAGATGTACCATCAATGAGAAAGCAGCGTCTATTCTCGCAAACTTTAGTAGCTAGCCAAACTTTCCATTTTTTTATGGGAGAAGAATAGGTTTAACCCTATTGCTACAAATTGCTTCTGAGTGTTGAGATGCCTATCATCAAAATAGAAGAAGAACGAAGACTTACTTTTTATGGATTACCTCTGCCAATTCATTAATGCATCAGAAAGTGGACAAAGAAAAGCTGATTTAAGTTCACCGCTCGGGTGCTAACGCTAATCAGGATCAACTACCAGATCCATTAGAACCACAAACCAGACATTAAGGTTCTTGATTAATTCAACAGAATTGTAATTTAGGCGAACCGCAATACTACAAACTGATTCTGAATGTTGAGATAGCTCACATCAAAATAGAAGTAGCAACAGCCTATCATTGGAAAATTTTATCTGGAAATTCATCGAGCCGTCAAAAATTGGATGATGAAATGCTGACCTAAACTGGAGGCTTGACTGCTAGAGATAATGAGGATCAACCACCCGATCCATCAAAACCACAATCAGACAGAAGGAGAATAGGTTCAACCCTTATGCTTAGAATTGCTTTCGAGTGTTGAGGTAGCTATCATCAAAATAGAAGAAGACCAACAGCTCCCTCTTGATGGATTCCCTCTGAGAATAAATCAATTCATCAGAGAGTGGACGAAAAAAGCTGATTCAAGTTGAAAGCCTAAGTTCTGGCGCTAATAAGTACCAACTACCGGGTCCAGTAGAACCATATCCGGATATTATTGTCCTCGATCACTTCAACAAAATTCTACTTTAAATAAACCATGTAGTGACACCAACAAGATGAATGGTTGTGTCAATCAATAAACAAGCAACGGGTGTTTTCACAAACTGGTGTAGCTGGCCGAATTTCCTATTCTCTTCAGGAGCTGATAATAGGTTCACCCCTGATGCTACAAACTGCTTCTGAGTGCAGGGGTAGCTATCATAAAAATAGAAGAATAACTGCAAAGGTCCTAGTCCAAAAGAGGGAGCAAGATCCGCCATAGAAAATCAAGTTGGATAGTCGGCAAAGTAAGGAGAAAATTGGGATGAGATTAGATGAGATTAGAGAGACCCGACTCTTCAGGTAGATGAATCAAGGTTCCATCGTAAAGTTCCTAGAGAGAAAAATATCCAGCTTGACACAAAAGTTTATCGATTGAGAGACATTAGTGGCTACTATTCAGGTACTTGGAGGAAAAACAACGTAAGAGATTAAGACTCAGAAGTTCCAGCGGTTTCGAAAAGATCAAGTAACTGGAAAATTAAAGGTCCAAAAATAGTGAACAATTTCTGGTACAATTACCTCACGAGTATGCACTCTGCGTTTAAAGGGTGTTTTTTGAAAGACCATCGAACATCGAGATTCAATGCTGATCTTTATGCTCCGAAATACCACGTAAATGTTGCCTAAAACCAGACGTTCAGGATCCATGTCAATTTTGACGGATAGCCTGTCTCTCAAAGATGTATAAGTTCCGTGGAGCTATAACTGCAGATATGGTTTACTCTCACAGCGAAGATTTTACCATCCTAAGAGTAGAACCAAAAAATGTTGCACAAGGCAGTAAAGCTTCAGTCACCATTGAAACTGTGATCATGAGAACAAGAATAGAATATTCTTATCCAGGTCAACAAAGTACAACTAGAGTTATTTACGACGGGTATCTTTTATGGCCAAAGACTAAACAGCATAACTCATGTATTCCAAAAACATAATCATCAACTGACATATCTTCTAAACATGGATTACCTAAAACAATATGTTCAGATTGCTCATGCAGACTTCGATTAGTTAGCCAACGAAATTAGAGCTACCAACATCTATACCATCCATGTCCTCTTGTTCTCTTCTGGGCTCATCAAATCATCATGCACCGATCTCGATGAGATAAATAGAACCATTCTCGTCAAAATGACCGAGTATAGAATGCACCACAGTAACTCAGCTGGCGTCAAGCAGTTGTGTATATCACAAGTTGAACAGTCGCAAGACTATTTGAACAGCAAGCGAGATGTTGTGATTCACAATACTATCTGTAAATCATATCTCAATTACACGCATTAGAACTTCTCCTCCGCGAGAGTCTTGAATATCAGGATAGGAACCATGCAGAAATAAAAAATGCAGTAGAGATCAGAAGGTATCTATCCAGCACCTTGTTGATCGTCCTCGCGTAATGGCTAAGAAATAGAATAAATTTTATACTGAATTGCCAATATCAAGATAGATAATTATTTCTGAATCAGTCGACCCAGCAGCCTGATGCATGAGGATAAAGGTGGAAAAATCTGTATCATCGAAATTACTTGTTCACTCCATCAAATTTGAAACACAAAAAAACAACACGTTTTGTTTCAAGGAAACAGTATTCGTTGGTAGCTCTGATGGAGTATGTAGAGGTTATTCTTGTCACCGTCAATGCTCTCTGCCGCTACGTTAGAACAACAGCGTAAAAAACAAACCATACGATTAATTTTTAGCCTACCTAAATGACCTCCAGAAATATTGGAAAGGATGACGTGTGAAATCCCAACATCATCAACTCCTAAGGCACATAACTTAGTCCGTGGTTGTTGATGAAACACCAGACTCAGAAACCCAAGAAAATGTTTAAAAACGTGATATATAACTCAGGGAAGAAGTCGTTTCGAAACAAATGCGTCGTCCTCTTGTCTGCTTTATTTTGAACCTAGAGAGTATACCGGAAATCAATACCGTTCACACGTTCCTAAATAAAGTTATTACATCATAAATCCAATTCGTTGCAATAAGGCTGACATTGATTGCAAGCAATATTTTCGATTACCATATAAACTGCCAATGACTGTACTGCATGAATTGTATATCGAAATACAAGTTCCGTTATGTAATCGGAATTAAAATAATTATGCTTCGTGCAATTACCCGCACATGGCGTAGCCAAAATGATTTGATCCAAGTTCTGCTAGCGAGCAGTCATAATCATAATCCTGTGTACCTCCTTTTTCTTTTTTCACACAGGTGTTGAGATGTGGCAATCTTCAAAGCGGATGCTCAAGGACGCACCTGTCGTCCTCTCATCCTTTTTCTCCTAGAAGATTACATCCCACTCCAACTCTTTCGACTTGTCGCTTCCATGCGCCATATATACTTTCGTTTCCCATCACTACACGGTCTTTGCATTTCAGATTCGTAGTATCAAGAATGAGCAATCAAGAGAATGAAAGAAGACAATAAGGAAGTAGAGAAAAGAAGGAAAAGAAAGAGCAGTAGGTTTGATTCCAAAACGTTAGAGAGTTGACTATTTTGGAGAATTCATGTTTGGAATTATAAAAACCAATTTCAAAAATCGGCGTTCTGAAGCAGAGGGAATTTATGAAGTGGCATAAGGGAGATCAAACGGTGTGTCAAGAATTTGGTCTATTGTTTTTCAGACATGGTTGAGGGAAAGAGGTACACTCAATTGTAAAGTTTTGCGTCAATTGCATGCAGGATTGGAGGAAACTTTACAATTCAGGGTACGTCCTAACCTGAACTTTGACCGGAAAAACTGAGTTGATATCTTATCCACGCGCACATGGCTTTATGGTCTCCTGAAATTGGCACCAATATTACTGTATGAGACTATTGACTCCAAATTTTCCAGGTAGCTGATATAAAGTTCTATCGTAAACCGAGTAGAGAGGAAAATATACAGCTGGAGTCCTAGGTTCCTGAATTTGAAAACATGCTTGACTACTAAACATATTGTTGTTTGGTATCCTTATTATCACTCCATGAGTAAGATAGATGTCCTATTAGAACTGTTTCTTTGTGTGAGTAGGATAGACCATGTTACTTGATATTTCTAACCTCCAGAACATCCAGATATGAGCACTAACATTACTGCATCAGACTATTGTTTCTAAATTTTCCAGGTAGCTGATACAAAGTTCTATCGTAAACTGAGTAGAGAAGAAAATATCCAGCTGGAGTCCTAGGTTCCTGAATTATAGGAAACACGGTTGACTACTGAACATATTGTTGTTTGGTCTCCTTTTTATCCCTCCATGAGTAAGATGGATATCCTATTAGAACTGTTTCTTTGTGTGCGCAGGAAACACCATGATACTTGTATCTTTCGACTCCAGAACATCCAGATATGGGCACCAACATTACTGTATGAGACTATTGTTTCTAAATTTTCCAGGTAGCCGATACAAAGTTCTATCGTGAACTGAGTAGAGAAGAAAATATCCAGCTGGAGTCCTAGGTTGCTGAATTTAAAAACATGGTTGACTACTAAACATATTGTTGCTTGGTCTCCTTATCATCACTCCCTGAGTAGGAGAGATGTCATATTAGAACTGTTTCTTTGTGTGCGCAGGAAACACTATGATACTTGTATCTTTCGACTCCAGAACATCCAGATATGGGCACCAACATTACTGTATGAGACTATTGTTTCTAAATTTTCCAGGTAGCCGATACAAAGTTCTATCGTGAACTGAGTAGAGAAGAAAATATCCAGCTGGAGTCCTAGGTTGCTGAATTTAAAAACATGGTTGACTACTAAACATATTGTTGCTTGGTCTCCTTATCATCACTCCCTGAGTAGGAGAGATGTCATATTAGAACTGTTTCTT
>WSXT02056870.1:0-12777 GCA_011762715.2 Neuroterus valhalla
CCAATAAATTACCGGAAAATTTCAATATGTTTGTCAGTCGTCGACCAACAGACGGAAGGTGTAAATGAGCCATAAGTGATTTAAGTGTCGAGGACTCGTTAGGTCAGGCGACATTATCGCAGAATTATTTTGAATAAATTGTCAAGTTGATTTTATAGAGATGTGGCCTTGTTATTTTCTTGTCTTAAGTTAAGAACCCTTCTTGATTGCGAACCACGCCCATCAACCGAGCCTTAGCTACCTCGCAGCGTTCCGGTACACGGCTTTTGGGATTTTCGGTCACTTTTGGGAATTAAAGTTTTCTTCGATGTTTGAGACTTTTTGATATTGAGATATAAGCGGTTTCGAAGAGGCCTGGTGCCCAATGGTAAGTTTTCTTTTTTTTTTTGGTTGAGTTCAGAGTTATACATGCCGCTATTCCCGTAAAGCAGTGCCGAAGGTTTGTGGCGTTATTTGTTACCTAACCATAGCAATATTGCAACATTTCAAAGAATAGGCACCTTAATGTCAAAACCCATGCGAAAAGTGTAAATAAACCAGTAAAACGAACATTTTAATTAGATAAAGGAAAATTTTCACCTGTGTTCCACCTAATTATGGAGACAGGAGTTCTTTTCTCTCCTAAGGAGTCCAAAAGCAGAATCTTTTGTTCTGTTTTCGGCTGTAATATCAGAGCGCGTTAAAATCTGGAATTGAGTTTTCACCACTTTCCAGAAGCCGGTATGACAATTAAAGACACAAATAGACTTGGACAAATGGAAGCAGTCTACAGGAGAAATATTAGGGAGAGTTTTGAAAATGGGAAAAGAAGTGACATCAAACATGCTTGTTTGCTCGCGTCATTTCGTAAAAGAGGACTACTCGTTAAACACAGGGCCAGGTAAGTCTCAAATCTATTTGTTTTATTATTTTATACTTTAACGTAATATTTTTAATTTATGGTTTTATTATTTTCAAATTTGTTTTTTATTATAAAAATTTAACTGTATGTGCATGTATATTAACTATTATAAAACCTCGCCTATTACGTAAACTTATAGCATATTCCACTGGTTGCTCTTTCCTTGCACTAAGTGCTGAAAAGTGTACACTTTTTGGTTTCCTGCACTGGATTTTCGGTGCAGAGCTCACACTGGCTTACACCGCCCTGCATCGTCTAGTTCTTCAACCTGCACTCGTCTGCACTGTTTTCCAGCATAGGTTAGGAACTCTTCAAAATAATGCGCGCTATTTTGTAGATTATCTCATTCCAACATTCAAAATAAGGACATGACAATTGCCACTGCAAATTATATTTATCCAGTTGCCAGTTTTAATTTTCTAAATATTCCTCATCGTTAAAACTGAGTGGAAAGAATTTGTTGGTTGGCATCCGAAAGAAGAAAATAGATAAAACGTTCAAAGCAGTCGATATCTCCTCTTCAGTTTTTTTATTTGAAAATTACACATATTTTTCCTATTTTTGTAGAACTAATGGCAAATTTTTTGTATGTACAGTTTTAGTTATTAAACAGGAAAACAAAATTCATGATCAATTTATATTTATTTGAAATGTTAAAAAAAACATGTTCTTCTGGATTGAGTTGAATGCAATTTTTTTCGAACCCATAAAATTTGTACAGCTTACAAGGGAAACCACCAATTGTAGATTTCATTTTCGGTTTGTATTTCTTGTATCAAAAGCTCAAAACATTGAACCCAAAAAATGACTATCTGTATGCATGCCTGTATGTGCATATGTATGCATGATTGTATGCATTTTTGTTATCCAGTGAATGGGGCACCATAACTTCTGGAATAGTAAATTATGCAACATGTGCGTAAAATGTGTTTTTACAGCCATAGTAGAAAAAAGGAAGGATTTTTAGACACAATTTAAGAGAGTCAAGTTCAGAGCACTTTTTTATTGAAGATGATGTGTAAAAAATCTTTAAAAATCTATGGAGATTCGTTCAAAGCAGTCGATATTTCCTCTTCAGTTTTTTTATTTGAAAATAACACATATTTTTCCTATTTTTTCTAGAACTAATGGCAAATTTTTTGTATGTACAGTTTTAGTTATTAAACAGGAAAACAAAATTCATGATCAATTTATATTTATTTGAAATGTTAAAAAAAACATGTTCTTCTGGATTGAGTTGAATGCAATTTTTTTCGAACCCATAAAATTTGTACAGCTTACAAGGGAAACCACCAATTGTAGATTTCATTTTCGGTTTGTATTTCTTGTATCAAAAGCTCAAAACATTGAACCCAAAAAATGACTATCTGTATGCATGCCTGTATGTGCATATGTATGCATGATTGTATGCATTTTTGTTATCCAGTGAATGGGGCACCATAACTTCTGGAATAGTAAATTATGCAACATGTGCGTAAAATGTGTTTTTACAGCCATAGTAGAAAAAAGGAAGGATTTTTAGACACAATTTAAGAGAGTCGAGTTCAGAGCACTTTTTTTATTGAAGATGATGTGTAAAAAATCTTTAAAAATCTATGGAGATTCTTTAATTATTTATGAATAAATTTCTGCAGACAAATCCAAAAAAAAATTGCAAATTGTTATGTCCTCGGTTACGTCAAATTGAAAAAGTGTACAAGCCAGTGGCGAACGCAGAAAATTTTTTTGGAGAGGGTTTTACAAAAAAAAAATTCTGACACCAGTTCGTCGTTAAAATGTATGAATTCAATGTTCAGATTACCAGAAATTTCGGGGAGGGAGGTGACCCCCCGCTGCGTTCGCCACTGGTACAAGCATACTATTTTCTGTTCTAAACAAGATATTGGAAGGATTCGAAAACTAAACTTTTACGTCATGGCTCTGTAATAACCAAATTTTTTCGAAAAATATGAAATTGCTTTTCTCTTTGTGAAAATCGCGGTTCTTTGATAGAGTTAGCCATACTGGAATGGAAGTGTTGGAAACCAGCAGGGTACCTTTTTATCAAAGGATCTTCAGGAGCACATGTCATGGAAAAGCGAGAACGATCCTCCAGAAATAACGGCACTCCACTGGTTTATCGAATTTGCTTTCTGATATGAAAAACTGTTTCCCAAAATTGCAATTTTCACTAAAAAGAGAAGTACATGCATATTTTTTAGAACAGTTAATGATTTTAGAGCCTTTACGTAACATTTTGGAGTTTGAATTATTTCAATGTCTTGATTGGAACGGAAGCAATTTATATTTATACATAATTTTTTTTTTAAATTTTGAGCGAACGATTTACAATTTTTTCAATTTAGCTACAGACATTTATTTACAAATTTTTGAAGAATCTCCATGATTTTTTTCAGATTTTTCACACATCATCTTCACCAACCAATAGTGCTCTGAACCTGACTGCAAATTGTGCGTTGTAATCCTTGCTTTTTGTGACTTTTTCTAGTCTGCAAAGCACAAACAAATAAAATGATCACTTGTTTCGAGCCCAGTTACGTACAGCAAATCGAGCTTCAGAATTACTGTTTTCTTTTTACGGTTGCACTGTATTTTGACTGAGTTCTTGAGCTTCTAAGCCAGATGACTCGAATTTTCTAGCTGATAGTATAGTTTTTCTTGGGGCAACGAAATTAGTAACGAAGTGCCTTTGCATAAATAAGTAACGCATTGGTTACTCGAAACAAGCTTTACTTCTTCAGTTACTTTCAGGGGCGTCATCCATTTCCATATCTTGCGCACGATGTGATCTGTAAATCCAGACCTTGAAAACGAGAATGAAACGTGCAAAGTTGGAGAATTTTTACAAAGTGGGCAAAGCTGGGGTTTTTTTTAGAATTCATGTGTGTTCTGTTGCATTCAGACCTTGTAGCACGTCCGAATGACAATCCTGGTTCATTTCGAAATATATTTTCGCATAAATTCTTTTTCACTATTCCAATGGCGGTGAGTGATAGCCCAAGATTTTTAGCCCAATAAAAAAAAGTTGCAATATTTCTCTCCCTTGAAAATTCAAATTTTTCGAAAATCTATACGAATACCTTCTGGAGAAAAAAAATAATTTTTAGAATTAAATATTCAACTATTGTTTATGGAAATTTATCTCTCCAACTAAAAATTCATATTTGAGGGTTATCGTTTCAACAGTTTCGTGTTAAAAATTGGTCTTCTTGGTTTGAAATTCCAACAATCTTGTTGCTTTTTTTTCTCGACTAAAAATTCAACTCTTTCATTATTCTTTTTTGGATATTTAAATTGAATTTTTCACTGTTAGAATATAAACTAATTCCTTGTTCGTTAGAATTTATCGTTTCGAATTGAGAAGGAAATTTTTCAACTGAAAAGTTTAGTTATTGCTTGAAAATCCAATGGTCCTGTTGAGAATTTTTCTTGTCGAGTTGAAGATTGACTTTTCTGTTGAATATTTAGCTGTTTTGTAGAAAATTCGTTTAATTGGCTTGAAAATGCAACTGTTAGGCGGAGATGCATATATGTCTGGGCCTTTGAGACAATATGTTAAAAAATGGTCAAAACTGCAGGTTCGATAAAGATTTAACCGAATAAAGATTTAACATAATATGTACAATGAGAATTCGGGAAAAATCTGATAGTCGAAAAGAGTACCTTGCTGGGGACCTACTACAGATATTAATCTCGGAATGAATCATGCAGTTATATAATCTATAATCGGTCTAATGCACTGTTCCAAGCTCATTTATTTGATACTTGTAAATTTTATATCGAAAATGACTGGTTCAAATTACAAGGTAACCCTATAGTCAATGAATAATAGCGTCGGAAAATCCAGATCATATAATCTTACAAAAAGGATAAAATTATATCAAAAATGCAGGTGACTGTTTTAAAAACGAAAATTATCGTCTCGAAATATAATTAGGAATGGTTTATTTGATTATGCAGTATTATTCTGTTTGAACTATAGATTTCTTTCTCCGTGTGATTCTATACACATAAATAACGAGGTCATAGAACAGGCAATTTGTAGTTTTCAATTTCTGATAATAACACAAGAAAATTGATGAAATTACATTTTTCCATTTTTATAATTTCAAGTTTCGTGCATATATTCATATTAGCAGTTTGGAATTCAAAATAACTTGCAAATTGTGAACTACATTTGCATAAAAAATCCATTCATAAACCGAATTCTTATTATCAAATTTTAATTTCCAACTTTCTAAAACGCCTTTCTCAACTTGAATCATAAACATCATTTTACAAAATAATTTGAAATGTGGTTCAGCAAGCGACTTCATGTTGTCATGGGAACCAATATGATGGGCATCGCCGTCGGGTGCTTGATTCTGTTGATGCCTGCACTGACGCTGATCTGCACTGCACGACCTCCATGAACTCGTATAGAATTTTCGCTCAAAACAAGGATATTTTGACACTGAACTTCTTTTTTTGCTCATCACATTTCCCAAGAAAATAACTGGGTGCCCTTCGCAGCCGGGGGCCCCGGGGCACTGTCCCGCTTGCCCCGGCCTCGCTACGGCCGTGGTTCTGTCATTTGCAGAAATGTTCTGTCATTCTGGAAACTGACATATTTCACACTGTTCAGTGGAACATGGAATTCAGCCGATAAAATCAATTTGCGCGCGAAATTTTAAATATATATATTTCTAAAGCGGTCCTTTCTCGCTATTTATTGCAATATTCTGCTTCAAAACAATTAAACTATTGATAATATATTAGTTAAAATTATTGATACAGAAATATACTTCTTTGACAGCAAAATAACTTTATTTAACGATTACACTTTCAAATATCGCGCCAAATTTCGGAGCAAAGTACCAGTGGAACATGGGTGTAGCAGAAATCATGCACCAATTTTTTTCTACACCAAACCAGTGGAACACACAATTTTGCACTGGTGCAAGAAAGTGTAAGAAAGTGCAACCAGTGAAATATGCTATCAAAGTTTTATCCCGTGTGTGTAATTCTATGCTCATACATATATGGAAGCAGGATTTTGAATAATTTTTTAAGAAAAATGAAAGTTTTTTTATTTTAAAATCAATTTTCTTTCAGATGTCTCTGCAGGAGCAAGATTCTATCCGGGTTTCCACCACATCTTTTACCGCAATATATAACGTGACCGGCATTTAGAACTTCCTCTTCTTCCACAAAATTACGACAGGAAGGTTTAGACTCTGTGAAGCTACAGATTTCATTCACTTAAATTCGCATTTTTCAACGTAAATAGCATTTAATTGTAAGTGGTTCTGACGGTTGAGTGCCTACTCGCTCTAGTTCTAATTTTTGGTAACAGATGGCGAAATGGTCGACCACCTATTACGTTTAGCGCAAGTCCAGTGTATGCGAAACTCCTTCATTGGTGGTTCGTGCTGTGGGTTAAATTATTAGAATAACCCCGGGAAAATTTTAAATAATAAAATGGAGATATAAGGTTTGAATGAAAATGATATATTTTAAAAAACTTCAAACGAAAATTGGTAAATCCGGATTACAATAATTCTAAAGTTCGCAAGAGGTTCTGAGTCGGATACAGAACCAAACTCTAGTGTGTCGAAAATTGATCTAATTTCCATCCTCCCTTACTGGTCCATCGTTCCGTTGCAATCACGCTGCTCGCCTGCGTGCCCCACTCCTCACAAAGTCGTACACTCACACACCTTTTTCTTCACACACAGTTTCTCCCATACTTTAGATCGCCGATCCACACGGGATGAAACTCTCGATCTCCACGTGATTTTGTCGGAAACCGGAGAGTGGAAAATACGTCGCCTAAAAGTCGCGATACATGAGCCTGTCAACCATCACCGTCGCCAGTTAATCTAAACATTTGAAGACCCTCACGTCCGGATATTGCCTTACAAATCAGCCGTAGTCACGTAGCATATACAAAAATCACTTATAATCTAATGTTTTTCATAAACAACTTCGATGTGTGAAAGAATACTGATTCATAATATAAATATTTCTCAGAGTCATTAGGAGTTCCTTTGAATTGATTGCGTCGCAACTAAATTCATAACATGCTTTTAAAATGTAAACTTACCACATCTCAAATCATAAGAACTCATTTTTCTCAACATTCGTTCACCTCAAAAGTTTCTCAGAAACTCAAATGATGTTTATTCGAGCGACTTTTATCAGAGCTATCAATCTCTTATCATTCGAGACTTTATTTATCCCTTAATATTCTACGTCCTAAATAATCGATGATTTTAGTCCGAGATTGCTAATATATCAGTTTAATGATTAAACGAGAATATTTCAGGTAAATATATCGCACCCTTTTGAATTTCAATTCTCCCGCAAATATAGGTGCTGCTCTCTTTGTGCATGAACGAGCGAAATTTCGTCGCTCGTAACACACCATTCTCAATAGAGATATTATATCTCTATGCGGACGATGCTCCGTTGTTCGATGATACACCTACACCTTGAGCGTTCATGTGTTATATGGTCTAAACACAAGGGTAATTTACAACTTCCAGAGGCTCTGGGCACTGATCTGCATAACACACTGAATAGTAGATGACGTCACCAGCGCGTGCTGAGTTGAAGCTGTAAATACGGATGTTTTTTTCTTGACTCCATATATGAGTCAGCTGACTATGTTAACATGCTGAGCCCAGATATCGTGCACTGGCGCGACAAAAGATACAACTCGTAACAATATCTTCTCTTCGGTATGCGTTTCAAGCTATAAACAAAGATATAAATAAATGGCGACCATCTATCCAGTGTATTATACAGATCAGTGTATTAGCCACTGATCCGTATTATACACTACATAGATGATGACGTCACAAACGCGTGCCGAGTTGAAGTCGTAAATACGAGTATGTTCTCCTCTTGAGTCAGCTGACTGTGATAACATGCCGGGCCGGGACGGCGGCATTGGCTCGTCAGGAGATACTCGTATCAATAGCTTCTATTCGGCACGTGTTCTAACCTATCAATACAGAACTATCATCTATTTAGTGTATAATACATATCAGTGCTCAGAGCTTCCAGAGTTCCAGAGGCTGATTTCCACGGACGGTAGAATAGATGGATGGGTCATTTCTTCGAATATTCCTATTCAATTTCAATCCTCCAAGTTTTTAACCTACAATGTGCGCAACCGGTGATACAGATACAAGTCATTGAAGCAAGGAGTAGGAAAGTTACACGTCAGTGATATAGTAGTACTGCAGTATAGTTTTTAAACTTCTGGGAAGAAGGAATACAAAAAATGGCAGATTTTGGTGACTGGTTTCATTCGTTGCCAATATTCACAAGATATTGGCTGCTGTTTACTGTTTGCCTCTCATTATGCGGGCATTTCAATATCGTAGATAAATATAGATTTTATTTGGTGTATAATTTCTTCGTGTACGATTTTGAAATTTGGAGGGCAATTACAAGCGTTTTGTACTTTCCACCCTCGTTTCCTTTCCTGATAAATTGTTATTTCTTGTACAATTATTCTTTGAGGCTAGAGCGAGGAGAATACGATGGTAGACCAGCCGACTATCTGTTTATGTTGCTCTTTAACTGGATTTGCTGTGTTGTCGCGGGTCTCATTTGCGGATTTCCACTGTTGATGGATCCTATGGTTATCAGTGTGCTGTACATTTGGAGCCAATTGAATAAAGATGTCATCGTTAGTTTCTGGTTCGGTGAGTATTTATCTACCCAGCTCTAAGGTTTATCTTTTCTTTGTATTTTGATCTTTTCTGTACCAATGATTCCTTTTTCTCCTATTTTTGCGGTCTGATGTTACACAATTATAAAAAAAATAGCCGTAATTTCTGGAAACAAGAAAAGTTGTAAGCATCTTAGATAGATGTCTTTACGTAGAAAAAAAACTAAAAAATCCACCCTCTGCGGCATCTACTTCAGCCAGATCTTGAGACTGAGGAGGAATTCGGTTGTTGACGTTTCTTCTTGTTCTAAAATTGTCATTGTCTCCCTGCGGCATGTTCTTTGAGCGGTTAGGGAAGCATTCCTCGTAGGTGCCCTTTTTGCGTGAGATCCTCTGCGCGGTTCCGCAAAAACTGTTGCGAGAGCTCTGAGTGTTTCTTGTACCACAGAGTGTGCAGGCGCGCAATGTAACTTTTGCGATCAGGAATAATAATTTCATCAAAGCAAACTAGCAAGTCATCGTTGAGTTGATCTGCCTAAAAAAACTTCTATGGCTTGCCGACTTGTTATAGTGTTTTCATCCAGTTCTTCTACCCGAACTCTAGTGCGATCGACACTGTTTGCCGACTCATTCCCGGGTACTTTGCACGTACGATAATTTTGAACCGCATTCGCAACTTGGTTTAGTGTTGCCAGAGTTGTTCCCACTAGCAGCTAAGGAAAGGTTTCAGGTGATCCTGTTTTTTTTTTTATCTGACGGAAAACTAACAGGAAATTGATCAGCCTTAAGACATAAAATCAGAGTTGGAAGGGTCCCCTTCGTAAACTTGAATCTCGAGAAACCTTTTTTTCTGCTGTACAAGAAGCAACTCCTTGATCATTTTCACTCAGGTTAGATCTGATCTACTGGGCTAGGATCAAAGGCAGACGTAGGATATAACTTCATAAATCACTGATCTAGGAGTTCGCCTGGTATCCCAGAGACACCATAAAAAGTCCAGCCGAATAACACTTTGGAAAAAGGAAAATTATTTACAGCATTTGAACAATCACTTCAATTGGAAATAGTGAAGTGGCTTATAGTGAACGTGAAAAATAAAAATGCGTTAGCATTTTCCTTAGTATTCACAAGTTTTTTCAGATGGAAAACTCGAAATGTTTCCGAGATAATCGTTTTTTCCAGTCCAAAACTCTTTTTTTTTCCAGATGAAATTTGTCCTTTAGAAAATCCACGTACAGAGTTCTTCCAGGGCTGATTTTTTTTTGTCTCAGCATATGCTCTTTGATAGAAATAAAGAAGTAGTCTCTGTTCGAAAACATGATTAAAAATGGAAAAAATTCAAAGTGACTTGCAACGCTAAATTTTTCACTTAATATTCATAATTCGCTTGCATTTCAAAATATCTTAGAAAACTGATTAAACTATTAATTTCTGCAGAAAAAAATAAGAAAGAAACTGTGTTTTTCGTATAATGAAGCTTCAGATAAATGAGAAAAATTCCAAATGTTTAAGTTTTGTTTGCTCCAAATTCGATTGTTTTTCATCCTCGGTAAATTCATTAACGTATGAGCAATTCTTCATAAAAATATTCAGAATTTAAATTTTTGTTTCCAAAAATATTAATTTTCTCAATCACACTACACAGGCCCACGAGAAAACGAATCTGTTCTGAACTTTACATGTGACTAGGCTACCCTTATTGATTTTGGGCCGCTGAAACCGAATAAATTCTCATAATTTCCCCAAGGCCCCACGATTTTTTCCTAGCCCAGGGGAAAAGTGTGGGATTTTGGAAGTTTCAGACTCTGTTAAAGTAATATTCATCCACGTCGAGTTAATTAAATAATGTGGTTTCTACCAATTCCGAGTCGTTTGATTCGAATTCGACTTATCAATCTTTCTACAGTACCTCAGAATCTCCCTTGCCTAGGGAGAAGAGTGGAACATTAAGAAAATCTTGAGCTTGAACGGAGGTTTCATTTTTGAACAGAAACTTCTACCTACGGTAGAGGAATTCTAAGACAGTTTAGAAAAAATAATGATCACTCTAGGAAGCACATACAGTGATGTTAAAATCGGTTCCCTCACACCACCCCCTGGGGTTGGGGGTGGGGGCAAGTTCGAAATCTTAAATGAGAACCCCTATTTTTTTTGCATATTCGGATTCTTTGGCTGAAAATGCGTATGATTTTTGTAAAACATTTTTCTCGTTCCTCGAGAAGTGGTCGAAAATTAGTTAATAAAAATATGAAAAGTTTGTTTTAAAACTTTTTGAGTATTGCAGAATCGTAAGCGTGCATTCTCAGTAAAAGTAAAATGAAGAAAAATTGAATTTCGTCTGATTACAACGCTATGTATCGGGAAATGAGAAGAATGTTTTTAAACAAATCATACTCATTTTCATCCAAAGAATACGAATATGCAACAAAAAATAGGGCTTCCCATTTAAGATTTCGAATATGCCCCCACCCCCCGGGGGCGGTGTGTGGGACCCGATTTTAACGTCAGTGTATGTGCTTCTCGGAGTGATTAAATTTTGATTCATACCATTTTTTCATATATTGCCTATTTTTCGAGATATTTGAAAGTTTCAAGTTAAAAAAATCACCCAGTAGTGAAAAAATAAAACCTCCAGTTTCTCACACTTCTTCACTCTTTGACCTAGGCCAGGGGATTTCTGAGGAACTGTAGAAGAATTCTCCTATCAGATTTAAACTCAGCAATCCAAAATATGAAAAGATATCAGCTTTTACGAACAAAAATGAAGCCTTTGTGAAAACTTCAAGTTTTGCTCAGTTTTACCATTTTTCCATAGGCTAGGGGAAATCTGAGGTACTGTAGAAAAGTTCTTATGTCATTTATGAATTCAGACTCAAAATACGGAAAGATATCAGCTTTTTTGAACAGAAATAGAACCTCTCTGAAACCTCAAGTTTTGCTTAGTTTTACACATTTTTCCGTCGACTAGAGGAATTTCGAGGTACTGTAGAAAAATTCTTATTTCGGATTCTAACCAAGCGACTCGGAATACGTGGAAATTACATTGTCTCATTGACTTTCCTGTGAATGAATAATACTTTAACAGGGCCTTGAACTTCCAAGGTTCCACTTTTCTCCTTGGCCAGGAAAAAATTTTAGGATATAGGGGGAATTCTGAGGCTGGATTCGGATTTAGCGGGTCAAAATTTATTAGGGCAGCTCAGTCCTTGTCAAATGTGAAGTTCAGAACGCATACAATTTTTTTATGGGCCTGTGTAGCGTTATTGAGAAGTAAAATATTTGAAAAAAATTCAACTCTTAATATGTTCATGAATAACATAATCGATTTAAGGCAAAAAAAAAGTTTAATTCGTATTTTTTCTCATTTATCTAAAGCTCCATTATTTGACTTATTTCATTATTTTCTAAGATATTTTGAAATTCAAGCATATTATTAATATTAAGTAAAAAATTTATTGTTGCAAATGTCACTCTTTGAGTTTTTTCCAATTTTTGATCATGTTTTCATATTGGGACTATTTCTTTTTTATTTCACTAAAAAGTATGGTATATGTCGAAACAAAACGAAATACACCCTGGGAGAACTGTACGTTGATTTTCTGCAGGAGAAATTTCATTTAAAAATGAAAAAATAAGTAAACTTCTTCCACCAAAAGTTCCCTAATACAATCTGGACGAGCAGCGAAAAAGTTCTTCGTGCTCCTTAATATTCTCTTTACCTCCTCAGCAGTGATGGGTGGGCATTCCTTCTCGGATGTTCCGGCTGTCTTCCGCCACTGACGTACTATCAGAGCAAACCGTGCAACCAAGCGGGGCCCTTACCCCAAGTACGGACCTTACTTAAAATACGGGCTAAAATGGTAATTTTATACTAACAGAGATTTTCGTATACCTAAAACTCTATTTATCAACCTTGATCTCAAGTAACAATAAATTATGCTTCCTATTTTGCTTACTGTTTTATTCAAAATGTCAGGTTATCCTCTAAATTGATTCATTTCACTATCAAATAAGAGGATATTTTTAAATGCTTAAAGTAAAATCCAATGAATCGTTAGAATACTAATTTTTCACATTGTTGTTATTATTATTATTATTATTATTATTTATTAGCATTTGGAACTCGAAAGTTCATTGCCTCATCTACCCGAGACCGCCACGCGTCCCTATCCTGTGCATCATTTATCCACTCATTATAATCATATCCTAGTTC
>WSXT02056881.1:0-12777 GCA_011762715.2 Neuroterus valhalla
ATCTGTAGGACCTGGGTTCGAATCCCAGCGGAGCTAGAGAGTCATTTTTTCACAACTTTAAAAAAAAAACAATATTTAAATAATTAATTATTGGAATATTGATGAGACCAGTAGACAGATAAGAAATGAACATCATGATATTATTTATATATGCCTGGTCAAAAACCGTTATATCAAATTTAAAATATTCTGATGAACATTGATTTTTTTGTTAATGATTCAACATTTCAGTCAAAACCTTATATATGTTTAATTGGAACCTTTTCTAGATGATTCCTGTATTTTCTTGAAAATTTATCTTTTTTGGTGAATTTAACTGTTTATTACCTAAAATAAAATGAAAATTTGTATAAAATATCATCTCTTATAAAAAAATTAATTGATTACTCGGTTGAAAGTCGAACTATTCTGTACGCAATTTTTTAATTTTCAACATTCATGAATCTAATTTGATATTCCACTATTTGGTTGATAACAACTTCATCCTATTAAACTTTTTTATTTTGTTAAACATTCACTCATCCTGGGAGTAACTCCAACTATTCGATTGAAAATGAAACTGTCCAATGGAAAATTCAAAATTCAAAGTCTATACTTTTGTTCAAAACTCGTCGCTTCTATAGAACAAAGTTTCATTATTGTAAATTCAACCATCTGATTGAAAATTCTCATTTTGTCAAAAAAAAATTAACTATTTCGATTAAAATACAGCAATTTTTGGTTGAATAATAATGTTGTTTGTTTGGAAACTTTAGAATTTGGTTAAAAATGTAACTTTTTCATTTTAAATATACCTTTTTCGTTGAAAGTTTTTGTCTTGGAAAGTAAACTATGTATTTCGTTGAAGACATCTTTGTTGGTCAAACACTCAACTGCTTTATTGAAAGCTTGTCCTTTTTGATTGAAAATTCCCCTCTCTTTGAAAATGAATTTTTTTGTGGAAAATTCAAATTTCTGTTCTAAAAATGTTGCTATCTTCTGAAAAATTTGCTTTTTTGGCTAATAGATTTAACAACCAAGTTCCTCGTCCTAAACTCATGCCGATTTTCCCTAAATTCCTACGTCGCAACTCAGAATTGTAACTTTTTTCCAAAATTGCCTGTTCCAAGTAAGGATAATTAAATTTTTGTTGGTGAATGTGAATTTCCTGGATATTTTCTTTATTTATTTACTGTCTAAACTCAGAATCATAATTCTTTCAGGAAATTTACTGTTTTACCCAAAATATAGAGCATTGAGGTATATGAAACGAATTTTGATTAGCTTATTGGTACATCCGAAAGAAAAATCCTCGTCGATGAACAAAATTTTCAGCCATCTTCCAGTTTTTCCCCAGTGGAGAAAATTCGCGGTCAAAAAACTTGCATTTTAATAAATTGGAAAAAAAGTAGGAAAATCCAAAAAATCCCATTGATTTTAGAAAATGGTAATGAATTCAAACGGATCCAAGAGAATTCAAAAGACTTTGATAAACTTCATAAGACTTTGATTGAATTGAACCAGATTCTCAAAATCAAAGAATTTTAATGAATTGAGTAAAATGGAAGTGAACATAATTCAAACAAAATTCAACAGAATCGAAGTGAGTTGGAAAGGAATAACAATTAATAACTTAAATTTATTTAAATTAGGAGATATTTGAGGGAAATAAGAAGAAACCAATTAAATTGATGAAAATTCAAGAGAAATGGACAAAATTGAAAAATAATAAAACCGGAACTATTAAATTTATCAGGCTTGATGTATATTCAGAAAAATTTGAGTAAATTAAAAACTGTCAAATTGATTCTTGTAAATGCAAGAGAATCGAAAGGGACATATAATTCCTAGTGAACGTAAATTAATTGCAAAAAGCTCTATTCATTCAAGTGAAACTCGAGTGACACTGAAAGATTTGAAAATTATTCGAGAGAATTTATTAAAATTCATACGAATTTGAAATTCATTTAAAAGAATTTTGAATTTGATCGAAATAATTTCGTGTGAATTTAAAACGATTTAAATCATTGGAACGAAATTGTTCAAATGAAAAAAATTATTATTGTTTAACTGGATTCTTAATCTATTAAAATAAGTGCCTTGAGTATTCTGTGTTTTCAAAGGAGTCTTTACCGTGACTTAGTTTTTGAAAAGCGACTGAAAAGTGATTTAAGAGAAAGAGAAAATAAATAATAACAATTTTATTCAATGGAATGCTTTAAAATCCAAAGCGTTTGAAAATAACTTTATATCGTAAGAAAAACATTTAAAACTAATTTTTCTATGTATAATTAAAAACGCCTAGAAATGGAACTCCATTATATCTTTAAAGTAATTCAGAATTAATTGTTCGAAATTTGAAAAATTCTAGTATATTTTGAAAATTCTTCTTCGCTAAATAAAATTTTCAAATCTTCAGGATTTTGTGCAATTCAAATTGACATTCCTGCAAATTCCAAAGCACTCAAGAATGAAAATGTAAAAGTTTGAAGTTTCAATCATCAATAAAATCAGTTATTCGATTATGATAATAACCTAATAAAGTATCTGTCAGATACATTTAAATTCACTGTTAGATAATTCATTTCCAAATCGTACCTGATTCACCAATTACTTAAAATACTCTCAAATTAGCAAATATCAATAAATATCCCATAGCTGATAATTATCAACAATCAAAAAAGCCATAGAGCAAAATTAGAGCTCTATTACCATAAAAATCGGTAATTTCTGGATTTATAATAAAAAAAGCAAGATTGCTCCGCATTATTTTCGCACCTGTTGCCAACCGAGGTTGGACAAATCGATTAAAAGAGACTCAGGGGAAAAAGTAGCTCTATTTCAATTCAAATATCAACAATCACTTAGCTGATGGATTTTATTTCTAGGATGAAAATTAAATAGGAAAATAATTGATTTTTACTCTAGGATGTGGATTTAATTTTTCTTAATTATCCGCTCCTATTCTTTAGAAGAAAATGTATCCAGAAAGTCTACTCGACGGATGATTTTAAATTCTCGTTTTTCTTACGATCAATTTGTTTTTTCCTCGTCAATAGAAAAAGATGAGGATGATTACAAACGCTTCTGTAAGATTTCGGGAGATTTCTGAACATTTGAATAAAATCAAAATATCCTTGATTTGGAACAGAGAATGTTATAATTCTGATTTGAACAGAGAATTTCCTTGAATTCTGATTAAATGCATCAGAATAATTAGAATATGATTTTCTAAACTTTCCACTCTATGTAAAGAGGTTTCTATTCAAAGTCGAATCACAATCCTTTACGCATGTTAAATTTTTTATTATAATTGAGAAAATCAGAAGCTCCTTTTTTTCCAAATTTCGAAGAGTAAAGATTCAAATTGTAACGAATTCTTACTTGAACAGGGATTCTTCTTTCAAATTCTGTTCTTCTAAATTATAATTGAATGTTTTTCTTAAAGTTCTGTTCTATGTATAAAATTTCCTTAACCTAGTCAAAGTGACATTCTTTATGGAAACTCCTTGCCCTAAAGTAACAATGATAATTATTTAGTGCAATTCCGTATATCGAAGTATTGAATTGTATATCTTCTGAAAAAATCCACTGTATTACCCCGAAATGGTGTTACTAAGTGTATGAAGTTTTGCATGTTAGTAAATTCGAGGAAAGCTCTTGGCTACTTGATCCAACCCTCGTTCATTTTCCGGGTTTTCCCAGTGACAAAGGGTCCAGGTCGTTTCCCGGGTTTTCCCCGTTGACAAAAATTAACGGTCATTTTCCGATTTTTTCCTGGTGAACCAAAATCCCGGCCATTTCCCGGTTTTTCCCAGGCAAACAAAAATGCTGGTCACTTCCCGGTCTTTCATGAGTAAAGGAAATTCCCGGTATTTATTATGTGAAAAAAAATTCCTGGCCATATCCCGGTCTTTCGAGATGAAAAATAATTCCCAATCATTTCACGATTATTCCCTGCTGAACGAAATCCCGTTCATTTCCCGGACTTTTCCCAGTGACGAAAATTCCCGGTCATTTATCGGTTTTTTCCTAGCTATCCAATATCCTAGTCATTTAGCGGTTTCTCCCACATGAAAAATCCCCGGTCATTTCCCGGTTTTTCCATACTGAACGAAAATCCTTGTCACCTTCTTATTTTTACTCGGTGGAATAAAATCCCGGTCATTTATCAGTTCTTCTCGTTGAGAAAAGTTCACTGTAATTTCCCAGTTTCCCCACGGTAAACAAAAATCCCGGTCATGACCCAATTTCCCCCTTGAAACAAAATTAATGATCCATTCCCGGTGAACAAAATTACCGGTCGTTTACTGGTTTAAAAAAATTCTAGTCGTTCCCCGGGGTTAACCTAGTGAAGAAAGTTCCCGGCCATTACCCGGTGTATTCCTGGTGTACGAAAATTCCGGTCATTTCCCGACTTCACCATAGTAAACCATGATCACGGTCATTTCCAGGTTTTCCCAGTTAAAAAATTGATGGTCATTTAACGGTCGTTCCATGGTATGCGAAAATCCCGGTAATTTCCCGGTAAATTTTACGGTAAACAAAATTACCGGTCGTTTCTCGGTTAACAAAACCCCTTGTCATACCACGGGGTTTACCTAGTAAAGAAAATTTTCGGTCATTGCCCGGTTTTTTCTTGATGAACAAAAATCCCGGTCATTTCTCGGTTTTTCCTTATTGAAATAAAATCACGGTCAATTCCCGGTGAAAAAAATTACCGGTCGTTTCTCGGTTGAAAAAAATCCTTGTCCTTATCCCCGGGCTTTACCTAGTAACGAAAATTCCCGACCATTACCTAGTTTTTGCCTGGAGAATGGAAATCCCGGCCATCTACCGGTTTTTCCACGTTGAAAAAAATTCACGATCATTCCTGGTTTCTTCCTGGTGAACGAAAATCCAGGTCATTTCCCATTTTTTTGACATTGAAAAAATTCACGGTCGTTTCTCGGTTTTTCCCTGGTAAAAAAAATCCCGGTAATTTTCTGGTTTTTCCCCATTGATGAAAATTCCTGGTCATAACCCAGCTTCTACCTGGTGAACGGAAATCCAGTTCATTTCCCAGTTTTTTGCCAAGGAAAAAAATCCACGGTCATTTCCCAGTTTTTTCCTGGTGGAAAAAAATCCTGGTCATTTCCTGGTTTTTCCCCGTTGATAAAAATTCCTGGTCATAACCGAGTTCTTTTCTGTTGAACAAAAATCCCGGTCATTTCCCAGTTTTTCCCCGTTGAAACAATTTCACGGTAATTTTCTGATTTTTTTCTGGTGAAAAATGATCCCATTCATTTTCTGGTTTTTACCCGTTGATAGGAATTCCCGGTCAATTCTTGTTTTTCCCCCAGTAAAGGAAATTCTTGGTCATTCACCTAGTTTTTCCTCGGTGCGAAAATTCCCGGTCATTTTGTGCTAAGGTTTTTCATCAGTTTTGTAACAAGATTTCCCTGGTAACTCATTATAACAACCTGAGATTATGAGATTCACTTACCTCTCTTTCATTGGTCGAAAAACCGATTCCCAAATTGGGCATTGCTCTAAGAATTGCTACCAGGGATTGTATCGTGTTGCTATAAACGACTGGCCTGTATTGTTTGAAATCTTCTGGCGTGAAACCACTTTCGTGAATAATCCTGGAAAACAAAGAAAATAGGATTAATTTTCAATGTCAAAGAAACTTATGTATAATCGCAAATTGATTGTCAAGAGAAATAATATAAATAGTTTTTTCACTCATATAAAAGGGAGGAATCCAGTGTTTCTTAAGAATTATAAATTAATGCGGGCCTAACATTTTTTATACATCAAGTTTCATAAAAAATTATACATTTTGAATATATCCAGTTGAGACTATAAAGAGAGACACGAGAGGTACTTGGAAATATGAATTACAGGGAGATCTTTGTTGAAGGCGTTATGAAAAGATACATTTATCTGAAGGGGAACAAAAAATTAAGAACGACCTCTAATAAACTTTGAAACGTTCATCAACCCCACAAGGTGATAATATTTTTTTCTTTTCAAGTAAAAAAGTAAAAAGGATATTTCTCTTCATTTAATACCACTCAGAAAAAAACGTAAATAATATAATCGGACGACTGACAAATCATAATTAATAAGAAAATTCCCGACCCTCTAAAATCATTTAAGAATAAATGATTTGAAATAGAAAATTTCCCGAAAAGATAAAATTCCTGAATAGATAAAAAACCTGAATTGGGGAATTCCCGAATTTTCATTTCATTTTGGAATTTTCCAATAAAATTGTATTCTATTCAAAATTTCTTTTTTAAGCAACAATTTTATAGTATTATTGAATTGAGAAATTCCAGGCATTTTTCAATATTACCACATTGAAAAATTTCCGAATGAGAGAATTTCCGACAAAAAATTGTCAGGGCGACTGAAGAATCGTAAGGAAGGAAATATTCGAAGTAGAAAATTCCCGATTTCATATGAATACAGAATTGGAAAATTCCCGCACGAAAAAATCCCTTACGATCCAAAATATTTCTGAATAATAAAATTCACATAATAAAATCACGAAAATTTCCCTAAAAATATGTAGTTTTGAAACAAAATTTTGTTCATGTAATTTAATTTCAAAAACTTGAAAAAAAATATACTCTCAATGGTTGAAAAAATATTCTGCGATCGAATTATTCATCACATCTTTCATTTTTCAGCTTTTGGCTTTTGAAAATAAACGAACTGCTCCGCTAAATGATGTTGTTTTACATTAATTTACAAGAACGATACTATTTTTTAAATACTGTGCACATTTTCAACAACGAAAATTTCATCGAAAAGTATATCATCGTTATTTCAAATCTTAGTATTAATGAAGAAGTAAGATATATTCAGAATTTTAAATAAATTTTTATTGATTCTTCCTCGGGAATATCAGCTCTAATTTCACAGTGTCAAGAATTACATTTTTCAGGATTTCTTAGTTGCTCATAATAATCCAAAACAATAATTATGCTACAATCACAAAAATACAACATTGTCGATCTCAAAAAATAATTTTGTCTTGAAAATCTCTCAATCAATATTTTTAAAAACTGGTTAAGCATTCTTTTACTTTTATTTCTTTAATTCTTGAAGTAATTTTATATCCTAAATTTGAAATTTGTAACATTAATCCACAAATAATAAAAAATAAAAAATAAATGAAAAATGTTAAATTATCTAATAATTTATTTATAGAGACTTGACTTTTTACAAATTTTAGATTGTGTTAGTTTTTACAGAGATTAGCATTTTCAAACAAAAAAAAATGAAATAAACAATGTCAGATTATGTTAACGTTTTACACCAAAAGTATGTATTTTCAATGTAAAATTATTAGATTCCAGAATTTATTTTTTTTCACAATTTACCTTTTTCGGTTTTGTTAGCACTGAAGTTTAAAGATTCAAACTTTTTAACAATTTGAGGTTTCGTTAGTTTTTCACACCAAATATTGGTGTCTTGAAACAGAAACAATTGTAGTTCAAAAAAGATCTACAATGTTTAACAGTTTCGGATTATTATAAACAACTCCTGGAAATTTAAATAAATAAAATCTTTTTTTTTCAACTTTGGTCTTTTTTTATTTTTATTATCATCCAGAACACAATACAATAGCATACAAAAATTCTATCAACGTTCCTGTTTTTACCTTTTTTCTCAATTTTAAATCACTTTAATTTCAGTTTTAGATTTTATATTAACGTTTTCTGCAGGAAATCAGTTTTTTCAAACGGGAATTATTATATTTCGAAGAATTTGTACAATTATGGACAATTTCCTGTTATATTAATGTTCCTCTGCGGAAATTACATGTATCCTTAATAGAAATTCATTTAATTTCAAAGAATAATACATATTTCACGTTATGTTAGTGTTTTGACTTGCAATAAATTGTATTCTGAAGAACAAATCATTATAGTTGGGGAATAATTAACAATTTTTCATCAGCCTCCAATTCAATTGAACTTTCTCACAGAAAACTGGTTATTTTGCACAAAAATGATAAGATTTCGAAGAAGATCTATGATTTTGAACAAATTCCTTTTATATTATGTTAACGTTCTTTTTCAGAAATTATAGTACCTTGTTATTAAGATATTATCAAATTTTAATGAATATAAAAAGTTTCAAAACGATTCGAGGTTATGTTGGTATTTTTCACATGATATTGTTATCATATAAAAAAATCATTAGATTTAAAAACGATCATTTATATTAACAATGATAAAATTTTCTAACTTGAAAAATTATCGACAGTGTTAGTGCTATTTATAAAAAAATGTATATTTTCAATTTGAAGACATTTTATTAGAAGAGAGATTCACAACTTTCGACAATTTTAGGTTATGGCGGTGTTTCATGAGTGGAAATAGAAAATCGGCATTTTCGTAAGGAATGATTTGATTTAAAAAAAGATTTAGATTTACAATTCACAATCAATATTTACAATATTAGAACAATAATAGGGTATTGTGGGGTATTTCAACGGATATCGGTTATTTTGAAGAATAATCACAGTAGTAGTGCTGTCACTATGGGCAAGGTTCGAGGCCGAGGGGAATGCGAGAATGAGTTGGAATCCGTCTGCCCATAGTGACAGCACTACTACTAATCATTCGACTTCAGAAACTAAATTTACAAGTTTTGGAGTTGAAATAATCAACTCTCATAAATAATTAAAAACATTGTCCTCGTTTTGCTTGTTCATTATTTCAGATAATAAATATTTTCTACGAAGTACAGAAATTTCGTATTAATAACATTAATTCTATACTTTAATTGAACAAATGGGCGGGATGAAAAAAAATTATCGCACCCACGGCGCGCATCTTAGTTTCCTAATAATAATGAGACCTTTTTGTTATTGAAAATAGTTTCAACTTACTTCATTTGTTTCACAATTGTACTCTTCCCAGACTCTCCGGCACCTGTGCAGAGAAAAAAAAAATGAATTAGTAAAGCTAGATGATGAATTTCTTCTCCTTCGACAATTCTCGTCGGAAGAAATTCTTTAATTTCATCCAAATGTTCTTAATTGAAGAATTTTTAAGGATCGTTTGCGGTGTAATTTAGTGACAGGAAGTTATAGTCCCTTTTAACGACAACTACTTACTCTTTTTGGTAACAAAGTTACTTCTGTAAATGAGTATCAAATTGGTAACTACTTACATTTTCATAAGTAACAGTAGCTAGAGAATCGTTACTTTTATAGTTGCTTTTGCAACTATTCTTTCATTTTCCTTACTGAATTGCGGCAGCAGATATCCATAGAGAATAGCTCAATATATGTACAAAAATTACATTTTTTTCCCACCTAGGGATTTACCATGTTTTGAGAATTTGTAGAAGCACTTTCAGAAAAATCATGAGTTCAGTTGAAAACTCATCTCTTTGGTTGAAAATTCAACTGTTTTGTTCAGAATTTACCTCTTTGTTTGAATATGAACTATTTTTACATAGGAATTTATTTTTTGGGGTTGCGAATTTCATTATTTGTCCAAAAATTAAATTGTTTGCTTTAAGGTTCAACAATTTTGATAGAAAATTGTTATTTTAGGTTCAAAATTCAACTGTTCTGTTGACAATTCCTTTCTTTGCTCAAAATATAACTATTTGATTTATAGCTCAACTGCTTTCCTTGGAATTCGAAGGACTCTTCTTGAACGGTTCTTGGTTTTTGAATTATTCTTTTAGTTAAAAATCCATATCGTTGAATGGAAGTTTGAATATTTTCTTGGAAATTTGTTATTTTGTTCATTAAAAATTAAACTTTTTAGTTGAAAATGTATCCCTTCGAATGGAGATTCAAACATTTTCTTGAGAAAGAATTAATTGGTTGAATTCAACTGTTCTTCATATACAACTAAAATATTTTTTTATTAGAATATCAACCTCTACATTTTTTTTGGAAATTCCAATTTCTTTTGTTTGAATTCAACATTTTCAAATGAACATTTAATAATTCGATTTCTTATTTGAATTTATCCCGAATTCAACAATTTAGGAAGAAAATCAATAAATTTGGTTTGAATGTTATCTGTTTTGTTAAAAATGGGTCTTTTTGAAGAATAAAATTCTATAATTTTTGAGGAAATTTACTTTTTCGTTAAAATTTTATAATAATTTATGGATGATATCATTATAATTAGTTAATCTTGTTCATTTTCGTTGTACATTTCCCTTATTTGTTTGAAGATTCATGTGGTTGGATGAAAAATCGTTTTTTTTTTTTTTTTTGGCAGATAATTAATATTTTCGGTTAAAAATTATTATTTTTTGGTCTCACGTTTGGACCATTCATTCGAAGAATTTTTTTTCCTCTTCGGCTAAAATTGTATGAGCGCAATTTCAAATTCAATTATTCTTCGGTTGAAATATTAACTATTAATTAATATTAATATTAATAATAATATTATCAAACTAATAAATAATAACTATTAATTATTAAATATGAAATGTTTGTTCAGAACTGATTTTCCTCGTAGAAAAATGAACCATATATTTTGAAGTTGAATCACTATGTAAAAAAAAAAAGCTTTTGGTTCAATATTTATCTTTTTGGTTGAAAATAAATCTATTGTCTAGAAAAGTCTAATTATTTTATTCCATGCATTTGGTGATATATCTTCTTATTTGATAGGAAATTAATCTTCTTAATTGAAAAACCCATTTTCGGTTGAAAATTCAATGATTTGCTCAAATGTTGAATTATTTTGTTGAACTAGTCTATTTCCGGTAAAAAATTTATCTCTCCTAGTTGAAAATTCATCTACTTGATTTGGAATTCATTATGTATGTATTTTGTTGGTAATTCATTTTTTTCATGAAGGTAATGCATCTTGGTCAAACATTCATCTGTTCTGATTAAAAATGGATAAGTTTGGTAGAAAAATTAATTTTTTTTTTCGAGGATTATACTATTTCGTTGAAAATCCGTATTTCCTGTTTGGAAAATTAACGATTCAAGGAAAAATTTCATATTTTGCTTAAAACTTGAGTTTCTTGTTGAAAAATCATTTTTTTATATTGAAAATTCAACTGTTTTGTAGATGATTTGTCTTTTTGGCTTCAGAATTCAATAGTTTATGCTGAGAAAAGATAGAAAATTTATGTATTTTAATAAAAACTCATTTATTTGGCTGACGATTTAACTATTTAGTTGGAAATTTATACATTTAAGTTGAACTTATTTGTTAGAAGAACGTTTTACTCCGTTGAAAACTAATTTTTCAAACCAAAAATTCAAGAATTACATGAACGCAATTGAAACGATTGCTCAAAAACTTTTTTGTTGTTGTTTAAAATTAATCTACAATTATTTAACTTTTTAATTCAAAATAAACTTCTTTGTCGACTACATTTGTAGTCGATTCCAGACAAAAAGTGAGTCTATTACTAGACGAATGTTGAACTGGGTGATTTTTTACAATAAACATTGAAACGAATAATTTGAACTTCCCCAGATTTTTAATCAATGTCTCTCATATTCGATAAAATTATATTCAATAAAAATGTTATTTTGAACAACTACTCGTTGCAAATAATCGAAAATATAAAAATATCACTTCTTCATTTTTTTGTTTCTTACATTGTTAATCATTTTTTTCATTCTTCTGATAAATAATACATTTTTCGGATCTGTGTAACGCAAACACAAACAAACACCGTAGAGTGAATGTCCGAGATTCCGCAATACACCGCTACATACCGCTCGCAGTGGGGAGCGAAGAATGGAGAGGAAGAGAGTTAGAGACGAGGAAGCCCGCACTTCCCCTGACAGTGTTTCAGCGTTACGCGTTACGCTGAACTTGCAAGTTCATGCCATACCGGAAAAAGGTATCACTTTAAAAAGTGACAAGAATTTACGTAAGATGGCATGGCTGAAAATTCATTCATTTTGTTTAAAATTCGTCTTTCGATGAAAAATTGATCTTCTTGGTCTAATATTCATCTTCTTTGGTTCAAAATCAAATTTGTTGGTGCACATTCGATTGTCTTCCTCAAAATTCGTCTCCGAAGTTCGAAAATTTAAATGGTTTGAAAATAGAACCTTTTTTGGTGAATTTGGAAGAGAGGGGGGAGGGGATCAATACGAGTAAAAAATTTGAAACCTAGTTAATGAGATTGTTGACTAGTTACTGTTAAAGAGTAACTTTCCCATCACTGGTGTAATCAAATGTTCATGTGTTTCCCCTGAGAGGTTTGATATTGCAAATTTTGATAATAATTGAGGAGTTAATAAAAGTTTTGGTTTATCTTTAGTAAGCAAAATATGTCAGTGGATAATCGGACGTGACGTAAAGCGGAACTAGCTTTCCTGCTTACCGCAAGCTCCCCCTATTTTAAAAGCTCTTTAAGCTAAGTAGTTAAAGTAGCCGCTTTTTAATAGATTGCGATAAAACCTGTTAATATCGAGTGAATCCACGTATGGGTGAGAAAATAAGAATTAAAATAATGAAATAAAAAAAATGATATTAATTTTTTTAAATACCGAAGAAAGAAATATTTTTTCACCATAAATAATAATAATAGGATATAAAAAAAATTTCAAATTTTTTGGTGATTTTTGACATGCGATAACACGGAAAAAAATGGTCGAAAGGCAAATGAAAAATTGGAAATTTTTCTAAAAAATTTTACAGTCCAGACCTGAAAAGTGAACAATCAAAGTTAAAATTTTCCATTTTTTACATTCTCATCAGAGAAGGTATTAGATTTGTGTAAAATTTGAGGCCCCGCCCGCCCGTACGCGAAAAATCCACGTAGTGGGTGCACCAGAACTCAACAAAC
>WSXT02056892.1:0-12776 GCA_011762715.2 Neuroterus valhalla
CATGACCTGCGCGAAGCTCGTTAATTCGCACACTGACCTCTTATCGAAGATGGTCCGACGAGTACTCAGACACACACATACACACACTCACATACGTAAACTGATTGCAAAAAAATACATTACTACTCTCTTACTCTTTCATATTTTCATATTCCAAACAAATATCTTCCAAGCTTTTTGAATTTTTCAAAAATCCTTATAGGAATTTCCATTTAACCTAAGAGAACAAATAATGGGAAACTGGTTTTTTTACACAAGTTCAGTTTGAAAAGTTGTTTTTGAGATTCCACTAAGTCTTTGAAGTTTTTGTCTTCAAACATTTTTTTTTTTAAACTGCACATTGTTACAAATGATTTCGAAAAACACACTTTAATAGTATTAGGATCACCAAAGTTACGAGAGTTTGAAAAAAGACAAAAACTACCAATTTTAAATATCTCCCAAGCTTTTTGAATTTTTCGAAAATCCTTATAGGAATTTTCTCTTGACACCTAAGAAGACAAATAGTGGAATTCCCATCAAGATTTCTTACGACAGTTTGAATTTTTCAGATGATTTTGCATAGAATTGCCGAATTATGGGGAAGTTTTCAAAATTTGAAGAATAAATTTGTCTGATATTCAAAGATAATGAGCAAACAAGGTTATGTAAGATACTCATATTTTTCTCAATTGATTCAAACTAATATTATTCTACACGTAGAAGTACTCGTCTACTAAGGGATGGAAAAAAAGTAAACAGTCGGCAGAAAACCGAAGACAGTAGCTTTTTTAGCTTCTCATCGCTTTTTGATATTCCGCGACTAAATTTTTTGGCACTTTGAAAAAATGGATTTTCTCGCCGTTGGAACGAGTTGAGTCATAACCCGAAAAACAGTTTGGAGCGATGCTCTTTACCACTTTATTCTCACGGATCCACCAAATCAGTTTTGTTTGAAATCACTCATGCTGATTTTTATAATCAATAAATACTTGAGCGCTGCACTTTATTTCTATATTACAATATTAAATTCAGTTCTGTTTACATTTTTACTGTTTGAAAACACCTTGCAACTGTATATTAAAGCTGTCAGAGCAGGACCACATGCGAAAAGCGCTACCATACGGAAAAAATTATAAGACAGAAACTCTTAGCAATAAGGTCCGAAAGCATTTCGACTGAAAACGAGAGACTCGGATAGGGTTTTCGCACACCTCACCTCACCACGCTACTAGATCCATACACGGAAAGAAACTACAACAGCGGCACTTATAGGTAACTTCGTTGCGCCAAACTGTAGTACTGCATTACGCCTTCTAGTTATGACAACTGTTGTACCTGTCAGGGAACGCTGCGTTCCCAGTGTGGGGCAACTGTCGTCTTAGAAACGGATAACTAACCTTATGGGACAGACGCGTTCCCAAAATTGGTGCTGCTGCTGCTTTCATGCCTTGGTTGCGCTGTCCTAGCGGGGTAGTTTTTTGAGTTTATTTGGTAAAACTTCGTATACGGAGGTAAACTCAAAAAACTACCCCTCACGTTCTAATTCTCACTTCACACTGTTTGCTCGTTTTGCTGCTTCACCCTACACACTCACAAAACTCAAGCTCCCTGCAAACCTCCAATGTCGAACAACGTCCACCCTAACCTCAAACCCAGCCCCCACTTTTTTCCCATTCCCCGAACCGACTCTTATACTTTCTTCAAATTTATGTTGCGTTTTTCTCTAATTGCATGTTCGAATTTTTCTACCTAAAAAGTTCTGAGGAAGACACCTCTTACTCTCTCATAATTCCTCGCATCGCTCGCAAGGAGGATGTAAGAATTCATTTTTTCGAGGGAGAATTTCTTGTAGTAACAAAAATTATTTGGACTGCAAAAGACTTCCACATTTTCTCCTTACACGAGCGCAAATTTGAAAATGTATTTTCTACTTTTTACTCAACATTCTGTTGGATTAGTCGCTTTCTGTTATGACAATTTTCCAAGACAAAAAAGAAGTTCTTGAATCATGAAAATGAACATAAATATTTACGTTAGGTGTCAAATTCGAAACGTTGAAAGAAAAATTCATTTTTAGGTTAACCCTCAAATTTATAATGTTCATTACTTTGCAAGAATAATTGTTTTCTTTTCCGAAAAACACGTTTTGTCTCATATCCAATAGAAATCAACATAATTGAGAAGCAAAATATTATTAATAGCCCTCCTAGAGAGTCAAGCAGTGAATTCTTATTACATTACTATTCTCTCGATAGAAGAGTTTCACGTGAAATACTTATAAATGGCGTCAAATGATATCCTGAATATACGAGCTTGGACTGGTAACGTATAAGGGATAGGTCGCTTAAGGTCGTGAGCCACACGATTTTCAGATGTGAGTTTCATTTATTGCATTTCATACCGCATAACACACAAATATTTAAAACCATAAATGAGGTATCACTTCAGTTAGGCCACGATATACTCGATTTCGTGTTCTAGGAGTTTTAATTTATTCTCTTTTACCGGTTTGAGGGCCTCCGTTCCCTTCACAACAAGTTACATAAGTGCCTTAAACTACTTATTCTAACTCAAGTATCGTTATACTTGAATTAGCTTAAAACTACTTTTCCGGCTACTTCCTATTGTTGTTAACCTATGCACGCATGCTCGAGCTTCCAGGGCTTTCATTTCCTCTCATCATATTTCCGTTTTCATAGTTTTTTCAACGTGTACTTTTTATATTCATTTATATCCTTTCAACTGGACAAACCCTTGGCTTTTTCGTCTCAAGTTCTTCCAGTCTCCTCATCCATTCTACTCCCTGACCACTTTCGTCCAGTATTCCTCTCACACAATCACTTACGCTTCTGTCTTCCTCACCTTCTTCAGTACAAACTTCCAACACATGTTCCCACGATTCCACTTCATATTAACCACACATTCAACATTTTTTTCTTGTTCATCCATCCAGTATCGACATGCTCCCATTCCCTCTCCCAATATAAACTGTAACACTCTATTCAACTTATTCTCCTTCTTAAACTTTGTCAGGTAGTCTGTTTCCCCGACCGATTTGACCATTTCATACCACTTGTTGTACTGTGATTCCATAATTTTCCTCCATTTTTCCTCTCCATGTCTTACCAACATCTCCCCTCTGCAGCTTCTTTTGAAACTTCCATGCTCTCTTCACTTGCCGAACTACCATTTTCTCTCTCCCCAGTTCTTCTCTCAGCATATAACCTGGACAACTCCAGCTTACTCCCGTAACCCACATCAGGAATCTTTCATGAAGACTTTCCACCCTCTTTTACTCCTTCCATCCCCATATTTCTACTCCATAGCATACGACTGTCCATACTAGCACATCGAACATCCATACTCTCATCCTCCAATCATCCCTGAACCTTCTCTTCCCTATGCCACATACTTCTCCGTTGAACTTTCACTTTTACTCTTTTTTCTTCCTCCTATTCCTGAAGCACATTATCTTGGTCTTGCTAACGTTTACCTTTGAATCCCTTCCATTTACGTACTCTTCAAACATTCTTAACATCAAATTCAAGCCTCTTTTGTCCTCTGCTAATAGTACTACATCATCCGCATATGCTGGAGAGTAAAGCTCACTGCTACCCAAGATCGTACCTCCTTTACCTTTTTCCTACAGGTTTTCCTCCAAGTCTGCCAGCATTATACTAAACAATAGCGGACTCAATGGGCAGCCTCGCCTGAGTCCTCCTCCTGTCCAGAATTCCTCTCCTTTCTCATTTCCTATCCTCACTCTGAATCTGGTCTCCACAACCTGTCTGGTTGTGTGGAATAATTCCTTTCTCTTCTACCTGACTCTCTAGCCTGTTCCTGAGCACTTCCGCATAGATCTTTTACTCCACAGAAATCGGAGTAATACCTCTATAATCCTCCACCTTTTTACCCTCGCCCTTTTTTAGAAGTGGAATTACTAATCCTGTTCTCCATTCTTCATGCCATCCTTCTTTTCTCCACGCTTTATTACAAATTCTTCACATCTCTTCTATTACCCCCCCCCCCCCCCATTTTCGAGAGCTTCATTCTCCAATCCAACCTCTCATGTCACTTTATTCCTTTTTAGCCTTTCAATTGCCTCGTTTACTTCCCCTCTACTTATATCGTTTTTATTTTCCCTTCCCCCTAACAGTCCTTCGAAGTACTTCGTCCATTCACTCATTTTTATACCATCATTCACCCCCTTCGTTCTTCATCTTCCCCTATTTATCACCTCCCATACAGTTCCTTCCTTCACCACTTTCTCCACTTCTATCTTATATCTCTCATTTTCCTTCTGCTCTTTCTAGTTTACCATTACCTCATATTCTTGCTTCCTTCTGTTGTACTTCCTTTTGTTAATCTCTTCTCTTCTCCATTCTCTAATACTCTCCTTCATTTTCTCTTTACCTTTCTTACATTTCTAATCCAACCATCCTATACTTTCTATGCCCCCCTCCTCTTTTGGTGTTACAGGCTCTTTTACCTTACCTACTACACCCTTCATTCTTTCTATTATCTCGTCTTCCTCTTCCTCTTCTCAACCTTTTAGATTCTCAATTGTTAATCTTTCTTACCCTTCCTCCTCCCTTCCTACCTTAAGAATGTTCTGCTAGAACATCAGCTACTTCTGTTTCTCTTCCCCTGTCAATGTTATTTCACCATCCTCGTTCCCCTGTGTATCTCTATTACAAATAAATCATCCTGCTTATCCAATCAAGTTCAAAAGTATCCTACCTTGTTTCGCCCTTTTCATCTGCTCCCTGATCTACCACAAGATTCTTTATTTCCCCTGATACCATGCCACCCATCCCTTTCCCTTTCTCGTGCCCTTTTCTTGCTTCTTGCATTTTCCAAACATATCCTCTTGGTACCTTCCTTTCTATTCCCTTCCAGTCTTCTTCGTCCACTCATGTCTCACTCAACATTGTTACGACCCACTTTTCCAAATCTTCCCAGAAACCTTTATCCTTATTTTTTTATCATGAAACATTGCATTACGCTATACTAACTACCTTACCATCCTCTTCCGCTCCTCTTGTCTTAGTTTTCAACCTTTTTGTCTTATTTACACCCCACCGCGACCTTCTCACTCTCATTTCGCTATTCTTTTTGTTTCTCTCTTCCTCGCCTTGCTTGATAGGCTTTCAATTCCCGTTCTTCTTCGTACCAAATCCTCAACTCTCAATTTGCCCATATTCTATCCCTCCCTACTATAACTGCTTCCTTTCCTTCTTTCTTTCCATGCACTTTGCCCTATCATCCATTTTCTTCTCCTCTCCTGCCACGTCATATCTTCTTCGATTCTCTCTGTTCTTCCTTTCAGCAATCTCTTTTTTTCCATTATTTCGAATCTATCCTCCTCACTTACTAGTGTCACCAAACACATGCCTTTCCTTCCTTCCTCAAATCTCCCTATTCTCCTTACTGTTTCTACCGTTACTTTTGCTCCTATGTCTCTAATCACTTTCCTTACCTCTGCCTCTCCTGTTCCGCTTTTTATATCCACCCCCCCCCCTGATCACAACGTTCTTTCTTCTCCTCTTTCTTTGTTTTCCTTCTATCTGTATTTCTATCTGTGTAATCTCTTACACACAATCTCATTTTCTACCTGCCCATTTTTCCTAGCTTTATTTGTCCCCTCGCTCACCACTGCTGCCAACGTTTTCTGCTCAGTCACCCCTTTACTTTCTTTACTCTCTCTTCTAGTTCCCTTATAGCCTTTACCATGCTACCCTCCTGCTCTTTCTGTCGTTTCTCTATCGCTTCCAGTTTCTGCCAGAATTTATTTTTCTCTCCTCTCCATAATTCGTCCCTCTCTTCTAATTTCTCCCGCAGTTACCGTACCTCCTCTGTCAGTTCCTTACCCAAAACCTTCATTTTCTGGCATATCTTCTCACTCAATTCTTTAAACATTTTCAAATTCAAATTTTCATCACCCTTCTCCATTTCCGGCATTTTTCTCTTCACCTTCGTTTTCATCGAATTGCTCCCTCTATATCCTCGTACTCCTCCTCTCTTTTCCTTTTTTCCTCCGTTGACCTTTCCCCTTCGCTACGCATTTTTTTGCTCCTGGTCGTGTTCACATATTCGCGCCAGTCATCGAGGAAACTGCTCTTTTTTCTCGTGTGCGATCGCGATGCCTACCTGTTGAGGAGTTCTAAGTTGGGGGCTCCCTCTCTTATTAGGGACCCTACCACGACCTGACGGATCTGATGTAGTTGCCGCTAGCCCCCCTTTCTTCTCACTTGTTAGTTTCCTAGTCCATCACCTTCTCCCTCCTTCTTGTCCCTACTTCCCTCTTTATTCACTTTCGGCTTGCTCTCCTCGCTTGTGACGCTTCTTTGGTGCCCTCTGACTGGTGTGACTGGACTACGCAGCATAGACATCTCCAACTTACCTACTAAGTACCTCACGCAACCCTTACTTATTTGCCAACCACCCCCTCTGCAACCTACCCAAAAAACCACCCCCTCTGTACCAACCTTTCACCTCTCTGTGTTCGCCGGCTTCACCTCCCTAACTTGCAGGTGCCGAAAAACTCCCCTTTAGAACCAAACTGCCACCCCTTACAGGATCGTACCTCACCTCACATAAAATGAGTCCTCTCTCGATTTGACAGCTACTCTCTTACACTCACTCCCCTTTCAGTCCTTCCACTTTCACCCTTAAGCTTTCTACTCACCACACTTTTTCACTCCTCACTTCTATTTCCTCCTTCATCAGCCAACACCTAACCGCACTACCCAAAACACCGCGACTCTACTATCGGTACCGGAAACGAAAGCCCTCGTGGTCCAGGAATTATATACACGACTATGAAACAGAGAATTGGTTTACACACACAATTTACACATTTATTATTTATACTCGTTTGAGGAAATATTGTTGTTCATCATTTTTCCATGTGCCTTTCTGAGCTCCTAAGTATACAATTGAACGGTTTAGTGCAACATTGGCGTCTTTGCTGATAATACTCGTTTTTTATATTTTCAACAATATTTCTGATTGGTCTTTATTTTTTTCAACAAATTCTTGTGTATTATTATGTATATGATAAATGCACGTCGCATATTGCCATTTCTGGTAGGAGCTATGTCCATTCGGGATGCACAATAAAACAAATAGGTTCCTTGAACTCTCAGTTTCCTAACTCCTTACTTTATTGATTAACCAAATGTTAAATCAAGGGGTTTAAGTCCATAAACATACAGGAAAAAGAGCACGCATCAGCGCGCGCGAAATTTCCAGCACAATCCAAGAACAGTAAGTAATGTAAAAAGTAGTACCGCGCTGGAAAATCTTGCAACTAAAATCCTTGCACGACCTAGGGATTTTAACTGATCGCCGTCTTCGTTTGAAATGCATAGGACTGCATCAGATAACATATAATAATTTTTTTCTTTCGTTTAACATTTCCTCAATTAAAATAATAAGGTGTAGGAATGTGGTTTATACTAGGCATCACATACTCTACTCTAAAATTTAACTTGATGGAGCGGCGGGTACCTATTGGTGTTTCCTCTACTTCAGTTTTGGTCAATGGGGTTATCGCGCCACTGTCCATGTTTGTTTTCACTTTTTTTGTAATGCGACGATTATTTATATATAATCCACAAAGAACCTTAAAACTCTCCAATATTGCAAAAACGTCACCGTCGGAATTTGATAATACAATGCGTTCTTCCGTTGAGATGGGCGCATAAATTTTACTTCTAACGAGTAATTGGATTTGCTTTTCCTCAGGGACCGCATATTTTCGAAGTTCGTATATCCGTTGCGGATTTCTAATATAAATAAATCGAACAAAACGGAGATTTTCAAGTCCATATCCTAAACCTTCAGGAGAAATAATTTTATTCGAAGGAACAAACATGGACCTGGAAGGAGGAGGATGCTTCGGCTCTTCAGGCGGTGACCTAGACCTGGCACGGTCAAAAGGATCGTTGGAAGAAGTCGACCTTCTACGAGAATGGTTTTCATCACAATGGAAAGCATTTTCGCTTCGAGGAACCATAGGAACAGGGTCACCGTTGGGTAAACACTCGAACTGCAAACCTAACCCTGCAACAACAAAAATTTTGGCATGAAACATTTAATGAAATATTTTTAGAATATCCTTCCGAACTTGACTTAATTAGGCTGCAGTATTGTTCCATGTAATTTAAAATCTATAAAGAAATAAATAAATAATTCCTGGAAACCAGATTTGGAGAAATTTCTCACGGAAGAATAATGGAGATCTAACTCTGTTTCTCCACTTGGCAATAGAAATATTACCGTAAGTGGCGGACAGATTCACTAGAAGATCCTAAATTTTTGTACGCAGGCGCGCGGTTGTCCTCTTCCTTTGCATTGAAAAGTATGAGAGTAAGAAAGTTTGTCAATTTGACGTAAGTTAGAGAGGAACATAAAATGGTGTTTATTAAGCACATGAACCTGAATTTTATATACTTAAAATATCTTGTAGATGGAATGAATATGCTACTGTAAATTTACTCAAGTTGATTAAGAAAGTATAGAAGCACAATAATTAAATCTATCAATAAGTGAGAAATACTCTATGAAGGTCAAAGCAAAGTTCTTGTTTGTTCACAATTAATATATTTTACGAAAGCACTTCTGACTTTCCTGATTCGAAGGGATTGACGTCTGTCTATCATTTTTCGGGTCGTCGCGCTTACTGCCTTCACCAACATCTTGCCCGGTCCTTCAGGTCCTTGCTCATCCCTTCTTCTCCAATATATTTCAACTTTGGAATTTTCCACTGAATTAGCTACAAACAGCGAGCAGTTGTCAGGACTTCTTCAAGCAATTATCGGGACTCCTCTGAGGGCGATCAAATGGCAAAATGTTTTCCGTGCTAATCGAATTTTATGCATGCTTATAAATACGTAATTAAATAAATTTTAAACTGAGTCACCTCATAATAACTTATCATGGAATTGTAATGTTTTTTTTTGTTTACGTTTCGAAAAACTTCAAACTATTCAATCAAGTTATAATACTTACATTATTTCTTTATCATATTACAAATTTAAAATGTACTTACCTATATCTACTTGTTCTTCTCAAAATATGTTCACACAATTTTCAAACAAGTAATGAAAATACTGTTTATGTATTTATTCCGTATATATTTCGTATAAAGATCAACAAATAAAATGACACAACCTCTCTCTCTGATTAGGAGGAAGCTGTTTCACGATGATCAGCGCGATCGGGCGAGATATAGGAAACTACTGCTCTGAACGGTGCCTAAATGCATTAGAACAGCGCTGTCGGTAATGCACAGGTACAGCCTGATAAAGGATCATCTGGTAACCATGATGAAGGAGAAATATTTCGAAAGGCTGCGTGTTTTATCATATATTGTTTCTAATTTAATTTTTATTGTTTGTTATTCTAAATAGTTCATTATTTATCCTTAATAGGTCACAGCAGGTTTGTATATTGTTCCACAGATTCATTTCACTAGCAAGAATGAAGTATGTATTCAAAATATTGATGAATTTCTTATCCTTTGTATCTTAAACAAATGGAATAATCTGTATACGCATCACGCACAGGCCGATAAGACTTATAATACAGAAACTGGACAGTAATTATTGAGGGTCCGGATGCAATGAGGGGCTCACTGCTCGAAAACGCGAATGAGTGAGTCATCGATTATCGGTTTTTAAATTAACGAAACCGGATCAAAAAAATACTGTCATGTTCAGGATAAAAATGCTAACTATGCTACATTCATTTTTTTTGTATACGGCCACAGAATGGCTCCATCAACTCAGGTCTTTAAGATATCCTAATCAAAATGTGCAAAAACACGGTTTTCGGCTACTTTTGGGGTTTAATTACATCGCGAATGGGTTTTCGCCCTTTCAGAACTTGTAACAGGTTCGGAAAGTATCTCTTTCACCCTTCAAAACTCTTTTTGTTTTTTTGGACACCTTTTTCTCGGCCCTATTGAAGATTCCGACGTCTTATGCTACGTCGGATACGACGCGGGAAACTATGTCGGAAACTTGGTTGGAACCTACGATGGAAACCACGTCGTAACATACGTTATAAACTATGTCGGAAATTGGAATATAGTAAACGACGCTGGTTCCGACGTAGGTTATGACGTAGTTTCCGACAAAGGTTCTGACATAATTCACTGCGTCTGACAATTGTCCCTCATAAGTTAAACAAATGAATGTAGTATGAAGTAATAGTATATTGCGTATCAAGTGGGACAGAATGGTCTTTTCGTGATGAATGCAATGTTTTCATGACCGAAAACGAGTCCAAGAACAGTGCACGTATCATGAAAAGAGACTCCCATGAGACACAACATTTTTATTAATTTTCTACTGTCTTGCAATCATCGAGTCGTAATATTGATGAGGCTATAAGCAGCTTTTGATTGTTTCGAACGTTTTGCTCTCACATAAGCGCAATGGGGAGGTTGCGAGCCGCTGGGTAGCGTCAGCTGCTCTAGTCAAAGTTCCGCGAAAATTTGAATTGGATCAATGAAAATTACTCTTTTTATTACAAATTTGTAATAAAAGATTGTAGTTCATTCACGAAATAAGTTAAAAGTTTAGGCTTTTTAGTTTGAAGGAAAAATTAACATTTTTCTATAATGAAAGCATTTTTCCATTCATCCACTTTCAATTTTTGCGCAAGTTTGACTTGAGTAGCTGGTACTACCTAGAGGCTGCAAGCTCCCATATCACTAGGTGTCGAGACGAGCACCCTGCATTTGTCTCTGAAAATATGGACCTATCTCCATCTTCATCCAACTAATAACTACCTCCATTTCAACTAGTGTGAAATGTAAGAATGCTCGTGAAAAGAGCCCTTTTCGTGTTAGTGACGTTACGGCACTCCAAAGAAGAATCATTTCGTGCGCCTTCATTCACATCGTCATTCAGTTACATTCAGTTCACAAACATGGAATACTCCATTTTCATGATGGTGTTGTGAAAAATGAATTAACGTAATCTTGTAATTTGCGTATAACATTTTCAGACAATGTTCATTGCTTAAAATGAAACAACACATTTTATTTCTCAATATTTATTTGTAAAATAAATGTTTCTCTGCATCTTTTCAATATAAGCTGACATAAACAATCTCAAGAAGCATTCTGAAGCTATTAAACTAGAAGAAAACAGATTTGGTTAAATATCACATTTTTCCTTTCCAAACTTGAATATTTTTTTCTAATTTTGATCGAGAAGACGTGTGTACTCTGCTAACACTCGTAAACGAAATGAAAGTGTTAAATGTTTTCTAATTCCAATGTTGAAAGCATGAATAATACACAGGGTTTCAATTAGGTGCCATGCCTATTGAAGAACCTAACATCAGGAATTGCGTTAAAAGTGATGTCAAAAGCGATGTCGAAATCGTCAAAACACAGTCCTAAAATAACACTCTATAATTAAAAGAACATAGTTCTGAATAACATCAATTCTATATAAATTATGTGAAAACGCATCAACTCTAACTTCATGTTGGCCCTAATTTCCCGCATTCTGTTATCCCTTATCTTTCCGGTTATACGAGCCGCAGTCAGTTTCTTATGCAGACAATCTGCAAAAAGTAACAGAGAAGTCAAATTTTAGGGAAGGATGACAGAAAAACCCACACAATCCATTAGGCTTAAGGTACTCCACTTAATAGAATTCAAATGATTGTTTCTAGAGTAGATAAGTACCTTGAGAAAGAAGATTCAATTTTTCCGAAAATTTTTTTTGAATACATTATCGGACTGTTTGTAATTTATCTGCTGCTGCTGGCTTCCTTCAGAGTCCGAGTTTGGATTCGATTTGCAGCTGTGGTATTGCGGTGTTGCGAGTCCTCCACAGGTCGCCTTTAGACTTTAGTTTTGAGTTTTCCTTATACCAGCTGGCAGGAGTGTGGAGGCCAGCTTTCGCGTGCTCTTCCACCCAGGGCTGTTGCTCGCTTGCCGCTTCTCTCCTGCGACCATTAATCCAGTTCTTTCTCGGCCCTCGCGCTGACTGGTAGTTTCTCTTCGGGTCCCTGCGAGTGGACCTTGACCAATCGAGTAGCTGTTCCCGGACTGCCCCTGCGGGCAGACGGGTCATCAACTGGTTGGTCATCATTGAACAGATCGTATACTTATAGTTGTATATTTGTATTCAAGTTATATGGTTTTCTCCACTGGATCGTCTTCTGGTGTTGTGGGGAGTGACGAGTCAGATGACGTATCACCTCCAGTTGCGTCAGTATTGATGGTTCTGGAAGAACCATCGTGATCGAAGCTTTCAGAGGCTACATCTATGCTAACTATTCAGAGCGACCCCCAACATTTTTTATACATATCAGGTGCCTAGTAATAGACTCGAGGACTTGAGGCTTAGATGTGCTGACCAGGCATTTGAGCTCCCGGACATATGAGTAGCGTCATTCCCTCGCTGACCCACGCCAGTTCGTCGTTATTTCTTTAACACTGACCTTTGAGGATATTCTATTTTTCTGGAGATGGTTGTTTTTGTACTTCCTCCCCAGGATAATAATTTTTCCTCTTACTTGCCTTCGCTGGATTTAAACTTTTTTTTTCACTTACTCTGTTGCCCAAAATATTACAGCTACTTCTCCAACGAATCTGGAGTCAGCCCGAGTCGAAATTTGGCGCTACTTTGGCGCTCTAAGTATAACTTTTACCTCTACTTTGCGACTCCTTGTAATATAAGGTCCTATTTTACCGCTCTGAAACATTTTTTCACTCTATTTTGATTCTACAAAGTCATAGCCCCTACATTAAAGGTCTTGCTCCT
>WSXT02056903.1:7956-27329 GCA_011762715.2 Neuroterus valhalla
CAACGCCCAGTGGGCACGGAATTTAAAGATGTTTCTAGAACGTCCTAAAAACGTTTTAAGGACGTAAAGTCTAAAAAGCATTTTAAGGACGTAAAGTCTAAAACACGTTTTAGGAATGTCCGAAACAATGTCCTAAGTCAGGCAAAAAAAACGTCCCAAAAATGTCTAATGTTCCAAATACGTCCTAAAACGTTTTTAAGACGTAAAGTTTGGAAGACGTTTTAAGAATGTCCTAAACAACGCCCAGTGGGCACAAAATTTAAAGACGTTTCTAGAATGTCCTAAAAACGTTTTGAGGACGTAAAGTCTAAAAAACGTTTTAAGAATGTCTTAGGTCAGGCAAAAAAACGTCCCGAAAACGTCTAATGTTCCAAATACGTCCTAAAAACGTTTTTAGGACGTAAAGTTTAAAAGACGTTTTAAGAATGTCCAAAACAACGCCCAGTGGGCACGGAATTTAAAGATGTTTCTAGAACGTCCTAAAAACGTTTTAAGGACGTAAAGTCTAAAAAGCATTTTAAGGACGTAAAGTCTAAAACACGTTTTAGGAATGTCCAAAACAATGTCCTAAGTCAGGCAAAAAAACGTCCAAAAAATTTCTAACGTTCCAAATACGTCCTAAAAACGTTTTTGAGACGTAAAGTTTGAAAGACGTTTTAAGAATGTCCAAAACAACGCCCAGTGGACACGAAATTCAAAAAATTTTCTAGAATGTCCTAAAAACATTCTTAGGACGTAAAGTGTAAGAGACGTTTTGAAAATGTCCAAAACAACGTCCTAAGTCAGGCAACAAAACGTCCTCAAAACGTCCTAAAACGTCCTCCAAATGTCCCAAAAACGTCCCAAAATCGTCTAATGTTCCAAATACGTCCTGAAAGAATTTTTAAGACGTAAAGTTTGAGAGACGTTTTAAGAATGTCCAAAACAATGCCCAGTGGGCACGAAATTTAATGACGTTTCTAGAATGTACTAAAAATATTTTTAGGGCGTAATGTGTAAAAGACGTTTTGAGAATGTCCAAAACAACGTCCTAAGTCAGGCAAAAAAAAACGTGCCAAAAACGTTTAATGTTCCAAATACGTCCTAAAAACGTTTTTCGAACATTGTATGTTTTTAGTAGGTTATTTGGCCTAACTTAGGACGGTTTTAGAACATCCTAAAAACCCCCTTTTACATTCGTGCTCACTAGGCTCCTAGGGTCCTTAAAATGTCTTTGGACATTCATGCCCACTGGGCGTCCTAAGTCAGGCAAAAGAACGTCCCAAAAACGTCTAATGTTCCAAATACGTCCTAAAAACGTCTTTAGAACATTGTATGCTTTTAGGACGTTATTTGGCCTGACTTACGACGTTTTTAGAACGTTCTAAAAACTTATTTGGACAAGAGCCTACTGAGAAGTCTCAGATTTTTTTTTGTTTCTTGAGAGAACCAGAAAATAATTATTATATGTACACTGTTAATCTGAAGGTGTAATTTTTGATGTGATCTAGGCTACGATTGTTTTTCATTGATGTGAAAATCTGTATTAATATGATGAAACAAAAAACTGTTATATTGCTGCATCGCGTTGCTGCAGATCAAATTGATACCTTCAGATAAAGTGAGTAATTAGAGATTCTGCAGCCTAATTCCAAAGACGAGATAACGAATGATAAAACTATGTCTCAAGAGTTGAAGCCTCAAGCGTTTGCCCCCATTTGTTATTTTTATTTTTTTATTTTGAAACTTTGGATTACTGGAGTATTTTATTTTACAGCAGCGAATTCTAAAAATATAAATAAATGCATTCATGAAAATGTGAAAGGGGCCATAAATTGTCATTTCGTTTGAATTGTTTTGTTATTTTGATGGTTTTATCATTTATTATCTCATTTTAAAGATTTGACTTTCATCATCATTTTTTCAGATCAATCGTTTCAGTGACTGTTGTACTACAAATCTGAGATTGGGTTCAAAAGTGACGATCCTGATTCGAAATCATGCTTGGTTTAGAATCTGGGAAACCTAGAAAAGTCATGAAATTTGATAAATGTATCTAGATTCCTTCATTACCAACTCTTTCAAAGTTTCATTACTTTTTGAAGGAAAATTCAAATGGATATATTGGAACATAAATCCAGCTGTCGAAAGAGAACATTTTGAACACAGAATCATGCAATTTTTAAACTCATTTTGAAATCCTCTAGAGCACTAAAAATCCAATTGAAATGATACGAAATTTCGGTAACAATAAGTTGATAATGTTGAACTTGAAACACTCTCTACTTGAAATTGATTCAGTTTTCTGTACAAATTTCTACAATCTTTCCCCAATTTGAATGCCACTTTCAAAACGAGGTACAAATATGAAGAATAATAATTTCATATAATATTTACGAATGGTTAGGATACGAATATCAAAAACACTGATAGCTTCCAATTTTCAAAAAATTAAAAAAGAGGTGTTATATTTGTGTAATTTTCAAAGTTATAAATTTTAATTCTATAATGTAGCTATTCAAATTTGTTTCATATTCAAGACATGCAATTCGGAGCAGGCAAAACTGGCGTACTCGTGGAAGATGCCTACAATTTGTTAAAATAAATTTTCCTGAAATTAATTCGCAAAAGTTGTTTTCTCCATCTGGGAATAGTATTTTAGTCCTAATACAGCTGTGCTACTCTCTACTTTTTTGGAATTTGCTCTAAAAGAAAATTATAGGGGAAGGTTCAAAGTTTATGTTCCCAAGATGCAAAGGATACAAAAACTTCTTTTTCATACCTTCATATCGCTCTGAAAATCAGAAAAATCGCGTTCTCTCCAAATTCAAACGCGTTTTACGCGAGACCTACGCACCCTACGAAAGAACACAAGGTACCTTTTTTGTTGAGAATAGTTCAAAAAATTGAAATAATACTTGTCACGGATCGAAAAAACAACTTGGTATAATTTTTGAGGTTTGAATATTTACACCTCAATTAAAAAATTTTTTATTTACAATTTTGTTGGCTTTGACTTGAGAATCAGAATTATTTAAAATTTGTTCATTTTTTAATATTAAATTTGAAACGCTGAAAATTTGAAGATTAACATTTTTGAATTTATTTAAAACCTTTATCAGTTTCAAAATATAGGAGAATATTTTTGGTTTGAAATAATACACTTGATTTTTCTTGAAATTTAAACCTACACTTTTGAAATTGTACACTGCACTTAATTCTGAAAAATAATATTTCTGTAGACACTACAATAATAATATTGGGGTTTCCATGCTCCTAATTTGAAACCAAAGATGTAGGACGCTTAAATAAAAAACATTCAGATGTTCGAAATGATTTATCGAATTCTGATCGTTCCAAAGTTACGATCGTTTATTTTTTGTTAAATTTTGAAAGTTATGTACCTGTCGAAGAAGCGTGCAAGAAACGTTTACTTTCCTCTTTGGGAAAGAAGGAAAGCACCGTGCTGGTAAAATACGATGATAATTAACGTTACTTCAGCACAGATTATGAGCGATTCATAATGCGCATTGCACATGGTGCGGTGTTTTATTGCTACTTTAGTTAATATCTTTCCCGACGCAAAACACGTATTATATAAATCGAGCGAACAAGCTTCTGTCCGTGTGATGCGATTCTATTCAGGGTGAAACTCAAGAGCTGACGTTCAGATTAATCAATGAGGTAAAGCGGCATTTGATGCGTTAAATTATAGTTTACCTTCCAGAGTGGCAATCGATATCCATAAGACGTTCACACTACATCGTCATCGTCAATGCCCGCTAACAAGTAACAACGCTCTGCCAACTTGCTCTTCACATACACACGAATATCTCCACAGAATTCAAGGCTTCCACAGACAGACATTTCGCAGACAGTGGCTGATACTATCTAAGCGAAACGTACGCGAGGCGCCGAGAGTCCATATCATTTTTGCATCCATTAAGTAGGCGAGCTGATGTATAACGGACCCAATTTTCATGTGTCAAGTTCAGTCAATCCCCATTTTCTCATCAATTGATAAGGAACATTCAGTTCTTTAAAAGTTTTGAAAAATGACAGGTCTTGGATGAAACTGAAGTTTGCAACGTTTATGGTAAACGAAAAAAAAAATGTTATAAAACATGTTTAAAGATCCTTACCTGACATTTCAAACATGGATTTCGTAGATTTTCATTGTAAATATCTGTGGAAAAAGTTTTATCCCCCTAGCTGCCGGGGAAATACGTCAATTTCAACCCTTAGCAATTGACTGTTTTCCTTGGCAGCTAATGGGATGAAACTTTTTTTACAGTTACTGACCATCAAAATTTACAAAATCCATGTTTGTGATTTTAGGTACGAAGCTTTCAGCGCGTTTTAGAGTTTTTTTCCAATTTTTGATATTTATGAGGTTTGAAAATGACAGCCCCCCCCGGAAGACAGGGGGGTGAAACTTTTTTTGTAATAACTGTCAATCGAAATTTACAAAATCCATGTTTAAGATTTTGGGTAAGAAGCTCTCGTCGCGTTTTAGAATCTTTTTCCGATTTTTGATATTTATGGGGGTTGAAAATGATAGCTTTCCCCGAGAGTTGAGGGGATGCATTTATTTTCACAGTTATTGACCATCAAAATTTACAAAATCCATGTTCAAGATTTCAGATTAGAAGCTTTGAAAACGTTTTGGATTTTTTTCTCTGATTTTTGGTACTTTAGGGGGTAGAAGATGACAGCCTTCCTCGGCAGATAAGGGGATGAGACTTTTTTTGCAATTATTTATCATCAAAATCTACAAAATCCATGTTAAAGATTTTAGGTAAGAAGCTTTCAACATGTTTTGGAATTTTTTTCACGATTTTTGATATTTTTGTGGGTTGAAAATGACAGCTTCCCCCGGCAGACAGAGGGATGAAACTTTTTTTGTAATTATTGACAATCGAATTCTACAACATCCATGTTTAAGATTTTAGGTAAAAAGCTTTCAACGCATTTCAGAATTTTTTTTCCGATTTTTTTATATTTATGGGAGTTGAAAATGACACCTTCCCCTGGAAGACAGGGGAATAAAACTTTTTTTTGTAATTATTGACAACAACGAGTTTTAGAATTTTTTTCCGATTTTTGACATTTTAAGCGTACAGAAAATGACAGCCTTCTTCGGCAGATAAGGGGATGAAACTTTTTTTGCAATTATTTATCATCAGAATCTGCAAAATCCATGTTTAAGATTTCAGGTTAGAAGCTTTGAACATATTTTGGAATTTTTTTCCGATTTTTGATATTTTTGGGGGTTGAAAATGATAGCTTTCCCCGGCAGCTGAAAGGATAAAACTTTTTTTACAGTTATTGACCATCGAAATTTACAAAATCCGTTCTTAAGATTTTACGTAAGAAGCTTTGAACACGTTTTAACATTTTTTTCCGATTTTTGATATTTTTGTGGGTTGAAAATGACAACTCCCCCCGGCAGATAGAGGGATGAAACTTTCTTTGTAATTATTGACAATCGAAATTTACAAAATCCATGTTTAAGATTTTAGGTAAGAAGCTTCCAACGCATTTTAGAATTTTTTTTCCGATTTTTTATATTTATGGGGAGTTGAAAATGACAGCTTCGATCAGCAGATAGGGGGATGAAACTTTTTTTTTGTATTTATTGACGATCGAAATTTACAAAATCCATGTTTAAGATTTTCGGTAAGAAGCTTTGAACACGTTTTGAAATTTTTTTTTGATTTTTGATGTTTTTGGGAGTTGAAAATGACAGCTTCCCCTGGCAGCTGAGGGGATGAAACTTCTTTTACAGTAATTTATCATCGAAATTCATAAAATCCGTGTTTAAGATTTTAGGTAAGAAGCTTTGAAAACATTTTAGAATTTTTATTCGATATTTGGCACTCAGGGGTTGAAATTATACAGGGGTTGAATAATACAGTTATTTAGTATCAAAATCTACTAAATCCGTGCGTTAGATTTTGGAAAGAACATTTCTGATTTTTCGTTTACCTTAAACGTTGCAAACTTCAGTTTCATGGGCTTGGAAGGAAAATCAAGTATCCTTTGAAATAACTATAATAACATTATTCGTGGTATTTTTTGAGAAAGTACAGACTCCAAATGGTCAACAAAAAATTTGAACATAGAAAAAGTGTTCATGGTTTAAACGAAAATCCCTATTCTACTTATATAAATTGTTGATTCAAAAATTGCATTTTTAGCTAATCACACAGGAAACTTAACTGTTTTATTTTGATTAAATAGTATCATTATTAGAAGAATAGTGATTATTGAAAGTCTAATTAAACATTAGCATGCAAGATCTGTTCTTTCATTTTCATTAAAATATTCGAAATTGTTCGTTTTCAGACACTATTGATAAATTTGAAAGGTTCTCCTTCTCGTGAATTTCGTGCTGGGTTTTCAAACATTCATTATACATTCATTTTTGCATCAAAATTTGCTGCACTTGTTGTAAGATGATTCATTCTTAACCTAGTGACCGGTGTCGAAGCCGATAAAAGGCGGACGCGTTGCCTTGCAACTGATTTTCCGTCTGATATTCATGCAGAAGTGTCTTCTGTGCGAGTGATTAGAAAGTACTGGATGGCACTCCACATTTTAATCTAGCGGAAAAATAGGTGCAATAACGATCAAAGATCTAAGCTGTGTGTTTCTCATTTTTGCTGCAGTGAAAACGCAAACGTATTTCCCATTCAGTTTGAGAACATAAAAGCGTGCAGACATTAAATTAGTGTTCAAGCGGCTTTTCTATTCCTTGATGGCCTCAGAATAAATTCACCGGTCGCCTTTCTTAATCAGTGACTAATTACTTCGAGCGGCGTTACGATCGTCAGGTAATATGCGAAGTCTGCCAAACGACTCATCTTAATAGACTCATTCTTATTTTATGAAAAAGTCAATGACTTACAGTTTTTAGCTTATAAACCCGTTTGGTTTATATGCGATGGTCACGCACGTGTAATTCTCTATTTGGTTTCAACAATATCTAATATACTTCTCTATTTGTATTATAGGAGAGAAAATAATGGGAATGATAAAAAATTAGGAAGTAAAAATTACTTAATTAATATAATCAATTTTTATTGGGGAAAGATTTATTTTCAGGTTTTATCAGAGCAATCAATCAGGGTGGCGATTCGGCGGACGTTTTCGAATTCCCGGTCAAGTAGAAGTAACATATTATTTATATTTGTCGAAAGACGAAAACAGTTATTTTTATTCATGACGTTCATTATAAATATCCTTTAACCCAATAGATCAAACATTACAAAATAGATCGATTTTGGAAAGAATACTCTAATTTTCAACAGAAAAACATTATTTATAGCAAAAAAACTAACTTTCAACGAAAAAAAAAACTAACTGTCAAACAAATCATCACATTTATACACAAAATGATGATAACCAAAATGATGAAGATTTGACTAGAATAGTTCAATTTTCACCAAAAAATTAATTTTCAACCAAAAAATACAATTTTTCAGCAGAATGGTTGAAATTTGAACCATGAAAATAAAAATTTTCAAAGAAAAATGGAATATAGTGGCATTGTTAACCGTAAAGAAGAATTTTTGAATAAGAATATTAACTTCCGAAGAAAAAAGATTATTTTCTGCAAAAAATCGATTTTTCAAAAAAATATGTGAAGTTCCAACGAAATACGTGAATTTTCAATTCAAAAGGAACAGTTTAATTTTTAAATTCATAAATCAATGTTCAACTAAATACTTTAAAACTGTGAAGAATTTTGGACTAGAGGAACAATTTTTTGAGATCCTCCTCTTCTAAATTCGGATAATAATTAATTTGAAAAGTTTTCGTTACATGTGAAAAAATCTCTTTTCCAAGTGAAATTATACTTCTTCACTGAACCTCCTTGCCCTAAAACAAAAACTATAATTATTTTCCGAAATTTCCTGTCCCAAGTCAGATATGTGAGGAACGCAAATAAAATGTGATAAACACATTTTTCTGGAAAAATAAAGATGATAATTCTTTTTATAGGTATCGGCTATCATCAATTCGATAATCAAATTTGAGTCAGCTAAAAAAATTTCACGAAGCAACAAATTTGCAAAACCTTTTTGCTTATAATAGAACAAAATTTTTCCTCTCACGACGTATATATGTATTCAAATATTTTGAGAATCAGATTAAAGGAACATTACATTCTTCAAATCAAATGATAAGACATATTTTTTATTCATAAAAAGAAAGCTGTCATTCTTCGTATTTTTTCGGTAGAATTTTTAATAGTCTAGGTTGAAAATTGGAGCTACCATTGAAGAATTTGAAATAAACATTTTCAAAGGAGAAACCGATATTATCAAATCGGAAGAATGTTCATATACTATAAGTAATATTATTCCCGCTGAAACATTTAAGCTTCATCTTCCATTAACTTTAATTATCATGAAAACACTTCTGTATATCTAAGTGAATAATTTCCCATAATTCATATATTATGTTCGAATTCTATCACAGTCCAGTGGAATCTATTCGCTAAATTCCTTCCAATAAATCATAATAAATTCCATGCAGAAAAATGAACAATGCGAGAATCTATCCTAAGGAATTCCGACTCGGGCTTATATTTCTTTCTTGCGCTTGTGAACAAGATCTAAAATGTGTTCGTTACTTTATAGCGGCGCGCCTACCGAGTCACTTCTACCATCAGTGATAGGGATCAAGGAAACTGAGGCCAAAGCAAAGAAATTAAAAGCCAAAGATATCCGTGCTGAATTACAGCATGATCCTTCAGGGATCAGCCGCGAGAAGAGAAAATAAAATAAATCGAGGGATTTATCTGAGAAAATCCGCGAAAGATACTCCCAGCCTAATAAAAAAGTTACCCAGTAGTATGGGGATTTTTCTCCCGCTCAGATGGATTCTATGGACCCCCCAGAAAGGGTTGAAAGTAAGTCAGTAATGCGTCTGGCGCCTCCACGGAAATTTTTTTCTCCTCATTCCATCAACTGTGCAGAAGATTCCTATAAAAGGAAGAATAAATCTTTCAATGAATTTATGCTGATATTATTTTGACATGAGTGGCATTATTTATGGTTTATGAAATTCTTTATCTTCAGTATGGATTCTTGTTTAAAAATAGGATAACTTTTGAGCCAACATTTTGAATACCTTTTTTTTCAATATTTGAGATAACTCAGTATAAATTAGTTGCTTCACTTCAATCCCAATTTTCAATTCGAATCTTTATAAATTGAACATTAATGTGAAAAAGTATATCGTAATACTAGTCTTCGATGAATTATTCTTCCACAGTAGCTGAAGGATCGGAGACAAGTGGGAAATTATCGACTGATAAAAGAAGCTTCAAAAAAGATAGATGGAAAAAAGAGAAAAAAGATAAGGCTGACGGAGGCCTCCAAGATCTACTGATAGTGAAGAAAGAGATCTCTCCTTGGTGACAGTATATCTTTCTGCGAGTCATAGTTTCTGTTTATCTTTGTGTTCAAGGAGATTCCCGGCCCGGAGAGTTCTTTTTGCGGAATTACTGACACTTTCACGTGCTCATCAATCCTCGCAAAACACATATCCCTCCGTGCACATCTGAACTATAACTTTACATCACAAAACTCGAGATAAGATAAGGGAAAAAAAGTCATTCTCATGGCAACAATCTGAGGACGCGTGGATTTGCGACGAGATCGTAGAAAATATGAACGCAGCGAGAATCGATGACTTCCGTAACAAACATTTTTTGTGTTATTTGAAATCAATATCGTTATAAATAAAATACTGACTTTTATGAGAATATGTGATTGAGAATTTTCGCCTTTAGATGAAATTCAATATTTCCTATGAATAGTTTCACGTTAATGTATATAATTTCCTACATGCACCAGTAATGCTTTTAATTAACCCATTGGCCCAATAAATTATTCACGGGAGTCTGATCGATCCAAATTTGATATTTGCATTCCTAATTTCTACTTATTCTGAAAATAATATTTTATTCCTCCTTCATATACATGAAACTGGAATTTGCAACGTTTATGGTAAACGAGAAAACAAACATATACTTACTTAAAATTTAATGCAAGGATTTAATATATTTTATTACCAAATAACTGCTAAAAAATTTCATCCCCCTTGCTGCCGGGGAAAGCAGTCCATTTCAACCTCTAAGTTTCAAATATCGATTAAGAATTCTGAAATGTTTTCGAAGCTTTTTACCGAAAATCTTAAACATGGATTTTGCAGATTTTGGCAGTACATGATTTCAAAAAAAGTTTCATTTCCCTATCTGCCGGAGAAGGCTGTAAGAAGCATTGAACACGTTTTAGAATTTTTCCCGATTTTTTATATTTTTGGGGGTAAAAATGACATCTTTCCCGGCATTTAGGGGAATAAAAATTTTTTTAAAGTCATTCAACATCAAAACTCATAAAATCAATGTTTATAAGATTTTAGGTAAGAAGCATTGAAAACGTTTTAGAATTTTTTTCCCGAATTTTGATATTGTTGAGGGTTGAAAATGACTGCTTTCCCCGACAGTTAGGGGGATGAAACTTTTTATACAGTTATTCACCATCAAAATCTACAAAATTCATGTTAAAATCATGGGTAAGAATCTTTGAACACGTTTTGGAAATTTTTTCCCAATTTTTGATATTTTTGGGGGTTGAAAATGACAGTCTTTACCGGCAGATAGGGGGATGAAACTTTTTTAAAGTTATTTACCATCAAAATAGACAAAAGCCTTGTTAAAGATTTTAGGTAAGAAGCGTTGAACACGTTTTAGAATTTTTTCCCTCATTTTTGATATTGTTGAGGGTTGAAAATGACTGCTTTCCCCGACAGTTAGGGGGATGAAACTTTTTTTACAGTTATTGACCATCGAAATCTACAAAATCCATTATTAAAATCATGGGTAAGAATCTTTGAACACGTTTTGGTAATTTTTTTCCAATTTTTTATATTTTTGGGGGTTGAAAATAACAGTTTTTCCCGGCAGATAGGGGTAAGAAACTTTTATACAGTTATTCACCATCAAAATCTACAAAATCCATGTTCAAAATCATGGGTAAGAATCTTTGAACACGTTTTGGAAATTTTTTCCCGATTTTTGATATTTTTGGGGGTGGAAAATGACAGTCTCTCCCGGAAGATAGGGGGATGAAACTTTTTTTACAGTTCTTATCCGTCAAAATTTACAAAAGCCTTGTTTAAGATTTTAGGTAAGAAGCTTTGAACACGTTTTAGAATTTTTTCCGATTTTTGATATTGTTTGGGATTGAAAGTGACTGCTTTCCCCGTCAGTAAGGGGGATGAAACTTTTTTTGCAAATATTTACTATCAAAACCTAGAAAATCTATATTTAAGATTTTAGGCAAGAAACATTGAACACGTTTTAGAATTTTTTCCACGATTTTTGATAATGTTGGGGGTTGGAAATGAGTGCTTTCCCTGGTAATAGGGGGATGGAACTTTTTTTAAAATTATTTACCATCAAAATCTACAAAATCCAGGTTTAAGATTTTAGGTGAGAGCATTGAACACGTTTTAGAATTTTTTTCCCGATTTTGGATATTGTTGGGGGTTGAAAATTACAGCCTTCCCCGGCAGATGAGAGGATGAAACTCTTTTTGCAATCATTTACCATCAAAATCTACAAAATCTATGTTCAAGATTTTAGGTAAGAAGCTTTGAGCACGTTTTGGAATTTTTTTCCCCATTTTTGATATTGTTGGGGGTTGAAAATGACAGCCTTCCCTGGCAGATAGGGTGATGTAACTTTTTTTAAATATTTACCATCAAAATCTTCAAAATCCAGGTTTAAGAATTTAGGTAAGAAGCTTCGAAAACATTTTAGAATATTGAATCGATTTTTGACATTTAGGTGTTGAAATCGACTGCTTTCCCTGGCAGCTGGGGGATGAAACTTTTTTACAGTTATCTGGCATCAAAATCTACTAAATACATGCTTTAGATTCTGGTAAAGAACATTTTTATTTTTTTTAACATAAACGTTAAAAACTTCAGTTTCATTTATATACTTCCATGCTCTGCATACCCAGCAACATAAAGAATGAACGATGAACCAAATAGACTGAATGAATAGAAGTTAATAAAATCCAGTAAAAATTTCTAAATCCAATTATATTACGTAAATACACTTCGAAAGAGATATTATGCAATGTCTATGAAATTGCGTAATTGTGAGAGGATATTCGACATGTTACGTAACTCAAAAACTGAGGTGATATTTCTCCCCAATAAAGGATTTTGATAAGGTAATTTCTCTTTCTGAATAGACCCACAGATGTTGCCTAATATCGCATGCAATCGATAATAATAATAATAATAATAATAATTATTATTATTATAATAGGAATAATTTGTTGAAGAAGGTGATTTGAATAAGATAAAGCATACAACCTCTTCTCTAGTAATATTATTTTTTTATTCCCAAAAACAAGTTCCGCTTATTTTACGGCTTCTAAGATTAATTTTGAATTCTAGATCTGAACGATTCTCACTTTGATGTCCCTACAATCAAGCAGTATTAGGATATAGACAATAGAAAATCAGCACTAACATTTAAAAGAATAGAAAGTCTAGAATGAAGAAGGAAATGACTTCGTAAGCCTAACCCTCGATTAAAGCAGTGTTAAGCAACGTCATCTCTAATATCTGGGTTACTTAGACAACTGAATACCTAATTTGTCGGATGAACCACTGAGGCCTGAGGTCGAAGGAGAGTCTAAAAAAAACGAAAGAAGAAAAAAAGAAGATCCTTTGTTAGAAAGGGTGGTGTGATGCAAGACGAAAAAAAGTGTAGGCGTATTCATGGTCCAGTCACCCCACTCGATGGTCTGTACCAATTGCTTCTATGGCCCTATTCAAATTAACCCTTATGGAAAAAATGAGAACGGTTGGGGAAAAATTAGAATAGACCTTCCTTCATTCCATGATTACCCACGCACATGCGGCATGACTAGGTTAATTTCTCTTCACCATACGGCGTTATTGTTAATCAATTTTTCTAATGCTAGCCTCCATCTCCCTCATTTGCCTACTTATATTTATTCACATGACTGCCAGAAGGTCAAAACTAGGTACATTAACTGCGTGTTCATTTTTACATCGAGGAGAATCTAATTTCAATTAGGAAAAAGTGTGTTTTCTATTAAAACACATTAGGATCGAATGCATGAAGTTTATTAATGAATCGAAGAGTATTTGTATAGGGGACGAAAAAAATTATTATGATGAAATTGCAATTTAGCATAAAATTGAGCTCAATTTCGAATGATAAAAATTGGTCTCCTCAGTATTGCTGACAAGAAATAAAATGCCTTATTTGAATTTATTTTTTTGAATTATTACACGTGGAGAAATATTTCTTCAATGTTTGTGCTTGCAATTATTTTCGAAGGAATGTACTTTCAATTTTCGAATAAGACAGGGTTTAAGTATGACAGCAATTACGTTTAATTAATTGAAATAATTAAGATTCTATTCTTTAAGCACTTACATTTAAAGCACTATTACTTCCGAGAAGTTTTAATTTCTCATGGATTTATTTTCAATTAATTAAATTTTGAAATGTTTGATAGTTCAAATTCTTCTTTTTAGAAAACATTCCATGATTATGGTTTTTTTAGGGTGAATTTAAGAGTAGTAATGAATGCTTTTCAAAATTCTGTATGGACATAAACTATAAGAATGGCCTAGTTTCCATTGATAATTATTTGATTATTATAATCTTCAATTGTTTATTTATTGCTAATCGAAAATCACAGAATGTCCTTATGAATAAATTATACATATTATATAATATTAGGCTGTTCAAATTACTTTAATAATTTGGATTTTTTCTAAAATCGGGATTATCAAGTATTACTTTCAGTGTGACTTCGTTATGTAAAGGTTGATACTACAAAGATAAGCAGATCGGTTTGCTCGGCTCATCTCTTCCGCACACTTTTTCTTCTTTTCTCGACAAGAGGATGAAAATGTCACGAAGTACGCCACCGCGCCGCGCCGGTTTCCACTTTGTTTAATCTTTAATTCCGCGCCATTTACGATAAAAGGCGCAAAAAGAACGAGGAGGCAAAGAGGCCTCCGGGACGGACGAGGTAGTCGTTAGCATTTTGCTTTGATTTTTCTCGAGACGTCTGAGCGTTCCGTCGCATGAATTCTTAACCAGTCGAAATTAGCGAATTAAAAAGGAGTGGGAAAGCAAGAAAGTCAGAGCGAGTGGTGGAAATCGGGTCGAATCCAGAGGCGGAAAACCGCCCTCAGCATTGAGTGGGTGGATGTCCACTTCCGGTCAATCTAAGAACAGAAAATTAACTTCTAAATTGCCTCCAAAAATGTTCAATCAAATTCCATTATGAAGCAGTTCGGTAAACTCAGACGGGATAATCCTTTATTTCAAAAAACTACTTGAAATATTATTATCAATATTTTTTTGTATTTTGTGGTAAATATCATCTCTTCTTTAACTTTATTATTCTCCTGCGAAATGCTTCTCAAAAATATTATTAAATAGGGAAAAAGATGAAGGGTTTTTCCACAAACTTGGTAATTTTTAATGGCGTAGTTGGTAATAAATACGGATATGAAGTGACGGCGGAAAAGGGGTTGTAATTCGGATCTTCTCACCCTCTTAATTTTTATTCATGCTCCGACGAAACAGCAATTTTTCTCAGTATTAAGTGGGCTCTAAAATTGTCCGGTCAATTTCGCGGCGAGGACGTGACGCTTTTTTCAAGCGGCCGACTAAGAGTTAAAGGGGTAGGTAATAATAACGGCGCGAGAGAGAGAGAGAAAGATGGACCAGAAGCTAGAAGAAAGGGAGAAAGGGAGAGAGATGGAGAGAGACTGTTGGGTCAAGGGTGTTTGCCCGATTTTTTGCCAGTAAACCAACTGCCCTTCCTGCCACTTCATTCGACACTGGCAAAGAGTTAATCGAATTTCCATTTTCTCGTTTATTGCCTGCAATCAAATCTGCAAAGCGGCAATAAACTACTATCCTGAAGAGGAATCTCTACGCGGACACAGAATCGTTTTTTTGGGAAGTTAAGTAAAGGGTTGTTCTAATTATCCATGGAATCTTGCATAGAAATTGACTATGGGATATTTTTGTGAAATTATTGATGAAAGATGGAGATGCTATCGATCGTATTATGAATTTTCTTTGAATATATTTCTTGGGTAGAAGGTTTCTTATATAATAAGATATTTAATTAAAAGTGAAAGATTGATTGAGAACTGGATCAAATAGAGGAGAAATAGTTTACCAGCAATCTTGTAGAGATCCAAAAATCATAGAGTTTAATACTGAGTACAAATTGATCTAAATTAAAAGTTGATAAAACCCTTATAAATTTGTCTGGGTTTTACTTAAAATAGTAAGAGAAATCAAGCTTTTCAAATGGAATTTTAAAACATGCAAAAGAGTCTGACAGTGAATTTATTATTCCTTTTCAGATTGTAGATATAGTGAATTTTCTCAACTAATTAAATATTGAGAGGAATTGGAATATCAAATAACTGAAAATAAAATAATACGTGGAAATTGATATTAGGAACTGTCCATAAATAGTACATTTGTTCCCTTTTGTTGGATTGTTAAAGATCTGTTTTGAGCGTTAATGTTATAATCAATTTTAATGATTCCAGTCTGCAAATATATGATATTTATGAACTAGTAGACAACAAATTATTCGAAAAATTATTTCATGGACGATTAAATCTGACATGTTAGGTATTTTTATTTCGATCATCCACTAAAATACGACAAATAAAAAAAATTACGATCATAAAAGAGAATACGATAAAAATTTATAAACCTCTATACTAAAATCCTTGATTGATAAAAAATGTTCCATAAAGAAATATTAGTTTTCAGATTTCAAGGAAACTTTGTGCAATCGAATTTTAGAAGGTATGAATGAAAAGTTGTTTCCTTTCCTATTTTCTATCCTTTCAGGTTACAATCTGAACCTATCGCAAAAATTTTAAGTGTTTCAACAGTATTCCTCCTTTATTATGAAATAAACTATTGTATAACTAAACAAACTATCTGCCAAGAAGACTGTCATTTTCAACCCCCAAAAATATCAAAAATCGGGAAAAAATTTCCAAAACGTGTTCAAAGCTTCTTACCTAAAATTTTAAACATGGATTTTGTAGATTTTGATGTTAAATGATTGCAACAAAAGTTTCATCCCCCCATCTGCCAGGAAAAGCAGTCATTTTCAACCCCAAAAAATATCAAAAATCGTGAAAAAATTCCAAAACGTGTTCAGTGCTTCTTACCTAAAATCTTAAACATGGATTTTGTAAATTTCGATATCGTATAACTGTAAAAAAAAGTTTCATCCCCTTACCTGCGGGGAAAGGCAGTCATTTTTAACCCCCGAAAATATCAAAAATCGGGAAAAAATTCCAAAACGTGTGCCGAGCTTTTAACCTGAAATCTTAAACATGGATTTTGTACATTTTGATGATAAATAATTGTAAGAAAAGTTTCATCCCCGTATCTGCCGGGGAAGATTGTCATTTTCAACCCCCAAAAATATCAAAAATCGGGAAAAAATTTCCAAAACGTGTTCGAAGCTTCTTACCTAAAATTTTAAACATGGATTTTGTAGATTTTGATGCTAAATAATTGCAACAAAAGTTTCATCCCCTGATCTGTCAGGGAAAGCAGTCATTTTCAACCGCCAAAAATATAAAAAATCGTGGAAGAAATTCTAAAACGTGTTCAGTGCTCCTTACCTAAAATCTTAAACATGGATTTTGTAAATTGTGATAGTGAATACCTGTTAAAAAAAGTTTCATCCCTCTAGATCTCGGAGAAAGCAGTCATTTTCAACCCCTAACAATTAACTGTTTTCCCCGGCAGCTCAGAGGATGAAACTTTTTTCTTAGTTTTTTACCATCGAAATCTACAAAATCAATGTTTAAAATTTTTGGTAAGAAGTTTTGAACACGTTTTGGAACTTTTTTTCTGATTCTTGATATTTCAGGGGGTAGAAAATGACAGCCTTCCCCGGCAGCTAGGAGGATGAAACTTTTTTTGCAGTTATTTGGCACCAAAATCCACTAAATCCGTGCCTTAGATTCTAGGTGAGAATATTTTATATTCTTCGTTTACCATAAACGTTGCCAACTTCAGTTTCATACATATAACCTTCGTTTATATGGCCAAATAGAAATGGATTTAAACACATAGTTTGAAAGATACCAGTTCGTCTTTAAAAAATATGAATTCGATGTTCCAAATTCCCAGAAATTTCGTGGACAGGGGGGGGGGGAGGTTGAACCCCCTCCCCCTAATTTTGCCACTAAATTGAAAAAATCCAGTTGATAAATCTCTCAATAACATGTCATTCGAATAAGAATAATAAAAAAATATTCTCAAACTATAGGAATGAGAAATTCCTATCTCAATAAATACAACAGTTTGTCCTTGATTTTCAAAAAATTGCAAGATGTCGATGATCCTGCATTTCGAAGAAACATTTTGGGAATTCTTCAATTCTTTTTGCACTTTCTGTCTTTGGGGCGACGTTCATTAGAATTACATTAAATTAAATTTTAGCATGCTTTGGATTTTCCTGCGAATTCAGAGAGTTAAACCTTTCTCCTACTGTTATATAATTCAACAAAAAAGTTTCTGTTTGAATTTAATTAACAATAAAGTCCGTTGACGCTAGGGTTGTGGTCACTTAACATGTCCCGGCAAAGCTATATTATGTTGTTCCCGATTACACCACCCAATTTGAAATTTTCAATGCTGTCAAAGGCCAAGCTGTCCGTTTAGGAAAATCGATTAAACCACAGTGACGGTGGTCCGATCTGTCATTAGATTTTGGCCTCGAAATTGAATTTTGCGTTCGTAGGGATAATCTTTGGTAGCCGCTGGTAGCCCTTGCCTCCGTCATTGGTTAAGGCATCAGAGCGCACTTTGACACGTGTGCATGCGCACTTTCTCTCTCATTCTGCCTCCCTCTTTCGCAATTTCGTGTGCGTGCATTTGACGAGGTGGCGCGCTAAATTTGCTGCCATTATTGAACGATCCGCAATCGAAAAAATCGCCTCTTTTCGTTTTCATCCCTAGTGGGGCAGGCAGCATCCCTATTGGTCCTCGCTGATCGATCGAACTAAACGCTCGTGTGGCAAAGAGGTAGGGGTTAGCTACCCCAACGTATTTGTCTAGCGGCCGCTATTGACCGGCTATCGATTTCGCTGAACTCTCCTTGCCTATTGTATATTCACAAGCGTTCTCGCAAATTTCGAATAATTAATTATAAATAATATATGAGCCTGAACATTATAATCGACGCTCTCATATATCGACATAACTGGACGACCAACTGCAACGGTGTTACTAAATCTTCCGATTTTCAAAACTCCCTTTATTCCACCCCCTTCAAAATCATATTTAATTATACATTTAAACCAACAGCTTCCCTTTACAAAATTTCTCTATCACGTTGATTGCTGAAATCAACCATCTTGTGGTAAGCCAAAAGTTTTTTATTCAATTACATTTCTGGTTTCAACAAGAGCTTTTTTAGAAGCTTAGTTCGATTTTTAATTCACGTTTTTTCATTGCATTAATTGAGCGTAATTCAATAAAACATGATAAATTAATTGAATTTATATTAACTCAATATACCAACAAAAGAAGTTTAAGTGCAATTATTGTTATAATAAGCGTTGCCAGACTGCATTCCCCACAATATTTGTTATTTATGGTATAGACAATATGCATTAATGTGTGCTGTTCAGATATCAAATTTACAATATCTCTGCCAAAAGCTTTTAGTTCAACCACCAAAGAGTTGAATGTGTATAGGAACAATACATTACACTGGAGTGTGTCAACCCTTCTAGTTCAATTCTACTTTCAATGCAACAGATTAATTAGCTTATCATAACAGTCAAAAATCATTATACAGAGAATGGTTGAAATATCACGGAAAAAAATTCCAGGCACTTTAGAATTTTCGAAAAAAAAATATTCGGAATTTAAAATTCCCGACTACTTAAAATACAAATTGGAAGATTTACGAACAATAAAATACCCAAAACTTCTCTAATGTTACCGATTTGTAAAATCCCTGTATAATTAAATTCAATACATTTTATAATATTGTGGGAATGGGGAATTCCCAAATAATAAAATTCACGAAAGAAAATTTCTGGATTATGAAATATCAGTAACTGTAAAATTCTCGGCATGAGAATATTCCCGAATTATAAAATGTCCGGATTTCAAAAAAAAAAAAATTGTTCTTAGTAATTATTATACATTTATTCTCGTTAAAGTAATCAAATAATTGGAAATGAATATTAAAAATTGTTCTCAACATTTCCATCCATTTAAGTATTGAATTATTCTACTA
>WSXT02056904.1:0-12776 GCA_011762715.2 Neuroterus valhalla
GTATTTGAATTTGCATCCAAAACAGATTTTTAGATCAAGGGAAGAAGGAAATTTTAACCGAATCCTTGTGTTTTCGAGCCAAAAAGACCAATTTCAAAAATAAAAACATGAATTCTTATTAGATGAGTTAATTTTCAACAAATTACTAAAATCTCTAACGGAAACAAAATCATTTTTTACCTAACAGCTGCGTTTCTGACTAAGTAGATGAAAATTCGACCAAAGAAATGGATTTTTAATCCAAAAAGACTGACTTTGAATCCGGAAAAATTGTTAAGTCTCTGAGAACAGTTCTTTTGCAACAAAACAGTAAAATTTCTAACATTATTTTCTCCATCAACTATCAAACTGTCAACAGATTCTCGTGTTCCACAAAAAAAAAGCTAATTGAAAATTTTAAATGTCATTTTTTAACTTTTCAATCATTCCTTTCTGAGACAATGTGTGAATTTCCAAACAAATTTCAATTGTTCAAACAATCTCTTGGGTTGAAATATTTCGGTTTTGCTTTTTTCCGAGAGATCACAATATTTTTAGATACTACATTGCTTTCTTAGAACACTTTTGATTGTTTAAACAAATCAAAATTGTTAAAAACTATTCTTCTTTCGTTCACTGATTTTATGTGTTTTTTGAACGTAAGATCGATTTTTTTATGGCGACTTAAGCGCTTTAGCGCACATCGAAAAGATAGAATCTGAGATTTTCTGTACCGATTTTTGTTTGAATTAAGAAATGCATATATTCAGATAGAAAACTAGTAACTTAAAAAATATTTTTGTCCTTCAAAAGATGGAGAGATAAAATGTTAACAAAAAAAATTCTTCAAAAATTCACATGTGTACTTGAACAACAAGTAGTACCTAAAAATATTCAAATCTGTCAAAACTTTAGTGAAATAAAATGTTTCTCCTGATTTTTGAAGTAAAGTATTTTCTTTAACAAATCCGTATGATCTGAATAATTCTGAAATTATTTTCACCGATTATTTTATTGGCATCATTACTTATATAACTCATACCGTCAAGTATAGACGCTCATTTCGCGACGCACCTTGAGGAAAAGAATGTTTAAAGAAGTTGGAATTGTTTAGATAATCAAAGATTAGTTGGGAAATATTTGGGTATTCCCAAATTACTGTTCAATGATTATTCATTGAAAAAGTTCATAAAAAGCGTAAGGAAATCGCAGTATTATTAGAAATTAACATTTGTCCCTTATGTGGTTTTCTTTTGGGGACACATGAGAGAGTCCTTAATTAAGTTACCCTCAAAATTTATGATTGATTCTCATCTTCTGAAGAATTTTGAGCAATATCCCGAAACACGGAATCATTTGTAGCATTATCGCGTTCAAATAAAAAATTTACAAATAGCTAACTTTTTCCCATGTTAAATCAATGGGTGACGTCATGGTCTTTGCTGTACCCCTAAATATTATCCGATTCTGCTCAAATTTGGAGAGCATGGTTTTTTGAGCACTCGAACAAAACTGGGGGGCTAGAGTGTCTGTTGATTCTCGCTCTTCGCACTTTGTGCTCGGTATTGTGTTTACCTCGTGCTACGCCCTCATTCTTTGTACTTTCCGATATTTGTATATAGATATTTTCAAATTGGAAGGCGAAGCGTTGATAATTGTAATTTTATGATTGGGTATTCTCTTTTGTTAAAGCTTCTTTGGCTTTTACGAATACATTCGCAGCGTGTGTCTCGTGCTGCACACTCGATTAAAATTTTCCTAATACATGCTATTTTCTATATTGCCTTCAAGTCTACTTTATTATATGCATATAACAGAAATTCATATACTTCGATCCGGAATATCTTGTTCAGATGAAGAAAAACAAAGTATATAGTATCTTATGATTACTTTTTATTTGTTATAATATTACAATTCATGATTGGCATATTTGGATCGGTTTTTTTCTATGATGGGACAAATTTTTATATCATTCCGAAATAACTAGTTTTTTCCTACCATTTCTTTCGTATCTCGTATGGTTTTGTTTTAAACTGGAATTTTCGATGAATCCTGTTCTTAAAGAATGTAACAAAAACTATTCGCATCTATTGAGAAAATTCTTTAGATCTTTTTGAGGTTGAAAATTTCGTCCCAACATTTTTTCATATCTTGTATATAGGTAAGCCAACCTATACAACCTTGTATAGGTTCGCGCTCGATGGTAATCTCACCTCGCGCTCCGCGCTCGGTTATGAATTTACCTCGTGCTATGCGCTCGGCCTTTGTACCTCCCTACAGTGGTATATGAAGCTTGTGAAATTCAAAAGCGAAATGTCGACTACTCTAATTTGATGAGTGTGAATTCTTTTGTTGAAGCTTCTCCGGCTTTAGCGAATACACTCTCATTGTGTGTCTCGTGTTGCGCAATCGATCAAAGTTTGATCAAAATAGTAGAGAACTTTTGTTGCCTAATTTTTTTCACATGTTGTGTAGTTTTTCTAGGAATTCCATTTTTCAATTTTCAATTTTATTTTTTACGAATAAAACAAAAACTACGCGTCCCATGTGAAAAATCATAACAAACTTAATGATATTTTTCGGGCGAAAAACTTTTCTCTACCAATCTTCTGTGTAAGCTTGTCCTAAGCTTGTGTCAATCGTCCAAAAGTCCATTCTTTTTCATTTTTTATATGCTTTTTTATAAATAAAGCAGAAACTACTTGTCCTAACAGAAGGTTAATTTTACCAAATTCGTCGATCTTTTTTTTCTGTGCACAGTTTTAGTTCATTTATATTTTCCCGTACCTTACATAGATTGACCAAAAATGAATCTTTCTATTTTTCATTATTTTTTGTGCGACCAAAATTTGAATTTCCGCTTTTTTGAGAAAACGCGAGAAGTTATGAAGATCATCCTGGAAAGCCTTCAAAAAAGAAACATTTTTTTTTCTTAATTTTTTTTTATATCTTGCGTTTTTCGGCCAAAAATCCTCATTCTCGTTTATATTTTTGAATTTTGAAAGAGCTACAACCCCGACAATTTTGTTTTCATCAAAAAAAATCATGAAAATTAATTGTTTCACTTTTTACCTTCTACAAGAAACCGTACTTACAATTTTCAAATCTTGGAAAAAAAAGTCCAACAAAATTTTCAAAATGCTCTTCCTCTTTGATTTTTCATCCAAAATTGCTGGTAAACGAACTCGACTTGTCTTTTTGGTCCCTCGAAATGGGTGCCAAAGCACGATCGAATATGATCATTCTTTCGAGAGTTATCGAGTTCACAGATTATTTTTCATTTTTTTTTTCTTGCGATCAAAATTGTAATTTTCGATTTTTTTGAGAAAATGAAAAAAGTTGTATTCATGATCTTGTAGGGCTTCCAACAAGGAACATTTTTGTTCCCTAACTTTTTTTCATATCTTGCGTTGTTTGGCATAAAATCCCCATTTTTAAAAATATTTTTGAATTTTGAAAATGCCATAACTCTGACATTTTTGTTTTCGTCAAAAAAAAATCATAGGGATAAATTTTTTCACTTAATACTTACTACAGAGAGCCGTACTTAAAATTTTTGAGTCCTGGAAAAAATAGTCTCAAAAATTTCCGAAATGCCCCAACTTTTCGAGTTTTCATCCATAACAGCTGGCGAACGAACTTGATCTTCAGTTTTTGACACTGAAAGAGTGTACCAAAGGACAATAAAATGGATTTGTTTTTTCGCAAGATTAAAAAGAAAGTCAGGAAGAAAAAATGTTTCTTCTTGAGAGCCCGACAAGATCGTCAATACGAATTTTCGAATTTTCTCAAAAAATCGAAAATTCCTGTTTTGATCGAACAGAAAATAATTAACAATAATCTGTGAACTCGATAACTTTCGAAAGAGTGATCATATTCGATCGTGCTTTGTTACCCATTTTGAGGGACCAAAAGAACAAGTCGAGTCCGTTATACAGCTATTTTGGATCACAAGTAAAAGAGGGGGAGAATTTTGAAAACTTTTTTGGAGTTTTTTTTCCAAGACTCAAAAATTGTAAGTATGGTTTCTTAAAGTACGGTAAAATTGAAACAATATATTCCAATGTTTTTTTATTATAAAAACCAAAATTGTCAGATTTGTGGCATTTTCAAAACACAAAAATATAAAAGAAAATGAGAATTTTTAGCCAAATAAAGCAAGATTGAAAAGAAAGTCAGACAGAAAAAATGTTTCTTTCATGGAGCCCTACAATATCGTCAATACAACTTTTTGAATTTTCTCAAAAAATCGAAAATTCCTGTTTTGATAGCACAGAAAATAATGAAAAATAATCTGTGAACTCGATAACTCTCGAAAGAGTGATCATATTCGATCGTGCTTTGTTACCCATTTTGAGAGACGAAAAAGATGAGTCGAGTTCGTTTACCAGCTATGTTGGATCAAAAGTAGAAGGGGGGGGGGGGGGAGAGAATTTTGAACATTTTTTCTAACTTTTTTTGCCAAGACTCAAAAATGGAAAAATATGGCTTTTTATAGCACGCGAAAATTAGAACAATTAACCCGAATTATTTTTTCAATAAAAAAAAATTGTCAGAGTTGTTGCGTTTTAAAAATTCAAAAACATGAAAGGAATTGAGAAATTCCAGCCAAAAAACGCAAGCTTGAAAAGAAAGTCAGAGAGCAAACATGTTTTTTCGGGAGCCCTACAAGATCATTAATACGCTTCCTGAATCTTCTCCAAAATTCCAATGAAAAAATGCAAAATTCAAGCTTCTACTGTACACCTCATAATAGAAAATCAAAAATTTTAATACATTTTCATCATTTATGATTGAAAAAGTATCAGCATCACCCGAAATTCCACATCTTCAATTTTCAACGGATCTCTTCGTTTAAGGACTCCTGGAGCCGGAAATCATGTTTTGGCGATGGTGTCTGTCTGCATGTCCGTCCGTCTGTAAACATACTAAACATAATTCAACCAAAAATGAACCGATCAAATCGGTCTTTGATACACTCATTTTTTTTTTAATAAACAGCGCATTCGATTTCTCTTGTGAAGGTGTCTCAGATAATAAACTAACATATAAAAACATCCGTCAAAAGTTGAGCGTGAAGCGCGAGTGCCACGATGAAATTGTGTAGGGGAGAGTCGGCTATGGTGGCGGTACGGGGCATGGTGGTTTTTGCGAATAACGCTCGGGTTTGTTAATTTTTATATTAGTTTCCTACATTGATTGACTCTTTCAGTTGTATCGATTATGCTTTAATGATATTCTCGGTTTAAAATACGTATTAGAAGAGTAATATGATAAAAACTGTTTTAGCGGAAACAGTTGAAAAGTCTTCAGCAGACATTAAGTATTTACAACATATTTCAAAGGACTTAAAGCAAATAGAAGGTATCCTTTAATATATTGAACACTCATGTAAACTCAAGGCTTCATATATTAATCATATAAATCTTCTATATATAGTCAAATGAATTAAATCTATCAACATCGCGGACGGGGTACGGTGGCTGAAAAATGTGGTGCAGACGGTAATAGTGCTAGATGATAGGTCGATAAATTGAAGAACAAAACTCTAAATACGATCCGAAGTCATATTTTATAATAATACGGTAAGTACCAATTTTACGTTGCATTCTTTGAAAATAGACCAAAATGCAAAATTCGTCACCACATAACCTCCACGTTTCGAAAATTGTTGTTAGGAAATGTTTTCATTATCCTTCCCTTCTCAATAATCATTTTTTCTTTCGGAAGGGAGCATAATGTAAACTTTGGGGTTATAACCTATAAATATCGGTATCTGTCGGTAAGCAAGATATCTATTGGAGTTACCTGCATATTTCTACACGCAGAATAAAACTTTCATGAAGCAAGACGTTATAACTAGATTTCGGTGATCCTTCACTTTAATTGATAAAAAAACATTCAATCAGTGTTGAATGTGTCTGGAATAATCTTTCTTTGTTACTTTACACTCTCAAGAATAATTGTGTTTCATAATTTTCATTTTACAATATTCTGATGGTTTAAATGATCCGGCAGTAATATGGCATTCGTCGTGCCCCATTATATGGGGCATCATGGTCGAAATATTACACTCGCCTATCAATTGAATTTCAAAGAATGAGAGGGTTAAAAAACATATTTAAGAAATGGGGTATGTTCTTTGATAATGTGAGCCTCGCATTAGAGATTGCGGACATCAAAATCACATTTCATTTATAATTTATAGGACATTTCATTCAAAGCCCGCCACCATGGCCGACTCTCCCCTACCTTAAAGCCAACAGAGCGTTGAGAAATGTAATCTTCATCTATACCTCATTACGTTATAAATTAAGAATATGAGGTTGCATTGGTTAACTGGGATCTAAAAGAGATTGATTTTTTTCAATTCACTTTCAAATCTGCATAATTACCGAAATGAACAATAGCAAAAGCATTCCGAATGCGAGACACAAATACCCGAGCGCGAAGCGCGAGATCCGGCGGACGCGCGCCCTAGGCGTGCTGAAACTTGCGAGCGGAGCGAGCTGCGCGCGAAGCGCGCGATGAGAATGTGCCCTCGAAGCGGGCAGATTTTTTGAATGATTTCCTTCGTTTTTTGCATAGTTGGGAGGCATAATGGAATTTCTGACTTTTGATAACTTTTTTCTATGGTTAAAACCGTAACCGTTGGTCACAAAAGGCTGGTTAACGAACTCGGACCTATACTCCGTATATACTCCAGCGCGCCTCTCAATTCTAATAAATATTTATATTTTTTGTCCCTGGCAGAGGAAATATTTCAAAGATATATATCACTGTCTTGGAACAATCAATTTTTTATATGGAGGGACATTTATAAACTGATATGAATCCCTATTTAAAAAATGGAATTTACAAAAACAATCTGATAAAAAAGTTTAATTTCAACTTTCGAAGGAAGAGCCTCCGTAAAATATTAAAATTTCTACTCCAAAGCAAGAGATATCCGTAAACAGTTTTAATTTCTCCTATGGGACACAGAATTATCATAAAGAATCATTATTTGACATGGAACAGAGAATTATTGACATGAGACCGGAATTTTAGAACATCATTTATATGCTAATCCAGAAGAAGAGGATTAGAAAAAATTGCCAATTCTAATTCGAAGGTTAGGTCCCATCTTTATCCACGGTTGCGTAATTTGGGACATAAAAGAGGCACCCCGCAAGAGAGCAGGTACAGTTTATTGCCGAATTCGAATACTGAAAGATGTGTCAGTAATGAAGAAAATATAAATAAAAGTTTATTCATCAGTTGAAAAATGTTCCTTGAAATAATACTGTACGTATTATATATTATTTGAATAAAATTAAGTTTGAGATGCTGTTTCTGCAGGAATTTAGTTTTTGAATCTTTGATTAAAGATCATTTAATCATCTTTTTATTTATCATTCGTATATTATAGAGTCCTTGTTGGAGGAATAGCCGACACTAGTTCATTGAGTTTGGAGAATCTCCCATCGACCAATATTTATCGCAGATCATTACCATTAGAATCCAGTAAACACAATGATGATTATTCTGTGTGTCACGAGCCTGAATGTGAAGAAGTGGGTGAGGACATTTTTTGAATACCATTTTTTTCTAGAAATGTGCAGGCTAATAGAGATATTCATAAAAAGTGTTCTTATAATATCAGGGCACAAAAAATCGGGATATGATTACCTCAGAGGTGTTCCTGATCTTTTAGAACTGAAAACGCTTTTAAGGCAAACTAATATCTATTGCCAGTGCATTATAATTTTTCTTCTTCGAATAATGAAGGGAATAGAAATTTTGTTTTCTTAAATAGCATTTTACGTATAAAGAGAATCCTTTATTTAAAGCAGCTCATCTCTGTATTGTGTCAGATGTAAGATGATACATAGTAGGAAACTAGGAATCGACTATTTTGTTGGACTCATCTAATTATCTAAGATCATATTTTTTAGTGCAGAATCCAACATTCTTATAAATGAATTTCCTTTTGGCTCAAAAATTCAACTGTTATGTTGAGAATTATTGTATTTGGTTGAAAGTGGAAGTACTCTTTGAAAAATTCATTGCTTACGAAAATGCACCTTTTTTGCTCAAGAAGTAGACTTTTTTTGTGGACAATTTATCTTTTTGTCTTAGGAAAGTTTTTTTCCTTCATTGGGGATCAAGTTTTTGTTGTTGAAAAATCAACCATCAGGGTTGGAAATTCAACTGAAGTTTGCTTCACCCGCAAGTTTGAGCGAGCCTACAGCGCACCTCAGTCAGATCTCGCGCTTCTCGTTCGAACTTTGTACTTCCCTATAATCGTGTATAGTTTTTTTTCAAATTTATTAGCAAAGCGTTGAATACTGAAATTTGACGACAGTAAATTCTTTTTTCTCGAAGCTTTTCCGGCTTCACCGAATAGATTCTCATCGCGTGTCTCATGCTACGCACTCAATTACAATTTTTTCAAAACGTGAACTTTTCAATATGTTCTTCAATTCCAATATATTATAAGCATGTTATGTTACATTATAAACCTCTCACCTTGTTTTGTTACTCAGAAATTTCAGTTCGTCTAATCCGAGAATTATTTTCACCATCAAAACAGAAACTACGTGCCTTGATAACAAATTTGTAGCTATTTTTTCGGTAGAGAACTTTTGACTCTTCATTTCTCCCATGGACAGCGTCGGTTTTGAAGAAAATAAATTTTTTCGTTTTTTATTGAATTTCTACAAAGGGAACAGAAGCTACGCGTTCATAAAGAAATGATTTATAACAATTTTCACATTTTTTTTTGGGTGAACAACATGTGTCGATCAGTTTTCCGTCTAACCTTTCGTCATTTTTTGGAAAATCTCATAAGTTCATTTCTAGAGTCATTTTTCGTGATTCAAATGGAAACTACGTATCCTGTTAATAGACGATAAATTACAAATTTGTAAATCTTTCTCTGGCAAGGATGTCTTGTCTGTTTGTTCCTTCCTTGGCTTGTGTCATGTTTCCGAGAATTGGATTTTTTACTTTTGTGAATTATTTCATAGGAATGAAGGCAGAGATACTCATTTTATCAAAAAGTTACTTGTACCTCATTTGTAGATATTTTGTTGTTGCAAAATTTCTGTATTCTTATATTTTTCGGTACCTTGCATACTTTAACGTAAAACTAAATTATTTATTTTCCATTTTTTGTGCACAGTAAAAATAGGGAATTTCTAATTTTTCAAGAAAATTCGAAAAGTTGTTATGGAAATCTCCTGGAGCAATAAATAAGAAACGATTTTCTCCGCTTCACTTTTTTTATATCGTGCGTTATTTGGCTTAAAATCTTTATTTTCGTTTGTATTTTTGAATGTTCGGAACGCAATGACTCTGACGATTTTCACATTCTCATCATAATGAGAAGGTACTGGTTTTATGTGAAAATCGACTTTCGTGGAATTTATGAAATCTCCACGTTCTGAGAGATCCTGATTCCGAAAAATTAGTTGTCGTCGTTGTCGCCGCCTGTATACTCCATAACTTATGAAAGACTAATCGGATGGGACTGCCTTTGACACACATTTTGGGGGACCAAAAAGACAGGTGATGTTCGTTAACCAGCTATTTTGGATTGAAAATCAAGGAGAGGGAGCATTTTGAAACATGTTTTGGACTTTTTTACAAAACTCAAAAATTGTATGTACAATTTCTCATAGCACGTAAAAATTGAAATAATTTATCCTTATAATTTTTTCGATAAAAACAAAAGTGTCAGAGTTATGTTGTTTTCAAGTTCAAGAATATAAAGAAAATGAGAATTTCAAGCCAAAAAACGCAAGATTGAAAAGGAAGTCAAAGAGAAAAAATGTTTCTTCTTGGGAGCTCTACATTATCGTGAATACATATTTTTGAATTTTCTCAAAAAATCGCAAACTCCAATTCTGAGCGCACAAAAAATAATGAAAACAATCTCTTAAAGCCACTCCGGCTTTACAGACTACATTCTCATCGCATGTCTCGTGCTGCGCACTCGATTAAAGTTTGTCCGAAACGGTGAATAAGTTTCGTTGCTTAATTTTTTTCACATGTTTTACAGTTTTTCTAGAACAAATTTACAGATATTTTTCGGGTTATTGAGGAAAAAAAAGTTTTAGTTCATTTTTATATTTATTTTTCCTGGTTGAAATGGAAACTACCTATTTCGGATCAAAAAGAAAAGAGGGAGAGCATTTTGAAAATTTTTTTTGACTTTTTCTCCAAGACTAAAAAATTGTATGCACGGTTTCTTGTAGTATGAGTTAAGAAGTGAAACATTATATCCTCATTTCTTTTTTTTTAATAAAAACAAAATTGTCAGAGTTGTGGCATTCTTAGAATCCAAAAGTATAAAAGAAAATGAGAATCTTTAGCCAAAAAACGCAAGATATGGAAGAAAGTTTGAAGAAAGAAATTTTTTTTGTTTGTTAGCCCTACAAGATGGTCTTCACAACTTTGTGATTTTTCTAAAAAATCTAAAAATCAAATTGTTGTCGCACAAGAAATGATTAGAAGTGGAAAGTTTCATTTTTTGGTCAAACTATGCAAGGTACGGAAAAATTTAAATAAAATAAGATTGAGCATCAAAAAAAGATCTACAAATTTTGTAAATTTAACTTTTTGATAGGACAAGTAGTTTTTGCTTCGATCATAAAAAAGCCTATAAAAAATGAAATTAAACAACAGGATATGTAGTTTTCATTCCAATCAGGAAAAATAACTATGAAAATGAAACAATCAAATTATTGAAAAAATGGATAAAGCTCACCCAGAAGATTTGATAGAGAAAAGTTGTTCACCCGGAAAGTATCTGTAAATTTGTTGTAATTTTTCCATCAGACGAGTAGTTTTTGTTTCGATCGTAAAAAATAAAATTTTTAATTTTAAAATTGAATTTCTAGAAAAACTACACAACATGTGAAAGAAATTAGTCAACAAAACTTCTCTATCGTTTTCGACAAACTTTGTTCGAGTGCGCAGCCCGAGATACGCGATAAGAATTTTTCCGTTAAAGTTGGACCAGCTTTAACAAAAGAGAATTCACACTCATCGAATTAAAATAGTCGACATTTCGCTTTTAAGTTTCACAAGATTTTCATACAACTGTAGGGAGGTACAGAGGCCGAAAGCGTAGCTTGAGGTAAATTTATAATCGAGCGTAGAGCGCGAGGTGAGATTACCATTGTTATATGACATCCCAAGGAATGCGAAGAACCGTAAAAAGTATAATGAAATTTCGAAAAAAGAGGATCTCAAAACGCGAACATTTGACAAAATCTTAGGGAGAGAGGGGCAGGAAGAGGGGGAGGGGTTCGAATTCTACGCAAATGTAATATCTCCTCTATTGAGAATATAATCATCGTTTTTAACTCGGAGATTCTCCACTGGGATTGGAAGTTTGAAAATTTTGTATCGAGGAGTCGTCCTTTTTGGTTAACAGTCAACTCCATTGATGGAAAATTCATTTGTCTCCTGTAAAATTCGTTGTTTTTTGGTTGAAAGTTCAACGATTTGGTTCAAAAACCAATTGTTTAGTGAAAATTCAATCATTTCATTAGGGATTCGATTATTTTGTTGAGAATTCAACAATTCCCTGGCAGAAAAATTATGTTTTTGGGCTGGAAATTTAGCTTTATTGGTTTACAGCTGACTTTTTTGCTGAAAATTGAATTCTATTTGAGAAAATGTGTAAAATCCGTATTTAGCAAACGTCCACGTAAAATTGATGTGAAAATGTTGATCAAGAAATTAAATAGAAGTTTCTGTAAAAAAAGACTGCCTACCCCGCTCCGCTGGGATCCGAACTCAGGACCTCTCATTATCCAGACGAGTGCTCTCCGAACTGAGCTACGGGTCGGTGCGTCAATCCTTTTCTCACAGAAAGTATAAGATTTATCGCTTTACATATATGTATACACAATTGCCGAACTTTTTTCTAAGATCCTCATCTTAGTTACCTTGAACAACTATAACAGAAGACTCTGTTTATCATAAGCAAACCAAAAAATCTACTGTACTGACAGATTTAACTAATCAAATCCTCGTAAAAAGATTTTTACGTCATGAGGATAAGATGGAAATGCATTTTTTCAGGATATTAAATGAACTTTCGTGATAATTGAAATTTTTTTAGTTTTGAATTTTTCCAGTTTTTATTGCTCTTCAGGATAATTAAGTGTGGAAGGTAGATAATCGCTAATTTTCTAATATTGAATGGTGAAAAAGACGGTAAACTTCTTTTTCAATTCTAAGCGAATTCATCACGTTAATTCCTGAGTTGCATAATGATTTTTTAAATGCAATAAATATTCAAAATCTCAGAATTCAAAAGGTTCTCCTGTAGAACATGCAATCTAGTCTCCTATTCCATATTATCGAATTTTAATTCCTTCTTATTATATTCAAAAAATATTACATTTTGAATTATATATTATCATATAATCCTTAATCAAAATTATACAATGTGGATTTCTCTAAACGTGGAATGATGCAGGTATCCTGAGTCTGTTTTGCACTCTTTTCGATCTTAAACAATTTGAAATTGTCCCATTTTCGAGATTCAAATCCAGAACATTTCAATTTCGAGATTTTTCTGCCCAAACCAATTCTTTAATTTTAAGCATTTTTATTTAGGAATTAGTCAATTTTATGTCTCTTATAATCAATTGCGTATTTTCAAGCATTTAATTCTACAATTTTTTTTCATTTTGTGAACTCCTTCTTGAAAATTTATAAATTTCAAATACACTTGCAATGCTTCTTTCAAAAAAAGATACAAATTCTATAATTAGTATATTTATTATATAATTAGT
>WSXT02056915.1:0-12776 GCA_011762715.2 Neuroterus valhalla
ATAACACATAGTGGAAATTTGTAAAGGAAACGAATCTTTATTCTGAAGTTTAAAGATAAAAAATTTCATTATAAAATAACGATGTGTGAGACAATCAGAATCTGCATAAAAAACGCTAGAGTTAGTCAGTAGAGATCCTGGTGAATTTGACAAGGTTTTTCGCTCGAGAGAGAGACTTATGAGGTTCTTAATTACAGGTACCTGCTATGAGGAATTGTCGCGTTCTGCAGCATAGCTAATATTTGCTTCCGGCAAGAACTGCCAGCATCTTATGCTCAAATTTATCGTTTAACTGTCAACCGTACATATGTCCAGGATTTGTGGTTAATCAGCTATGACTGTCTAGAAACGAGACTAAAACTTTATTCGTTTAATTCCAAAACGAACTGGTCTCGCTTTTGCATTCAAGGTAAATGGGAATCCTTGAAAATTTCCCAGGGCGTTAGATGAATGTTAAATGTTGACAATTTGGCTGAATCTGCCACCAATAGTTCGACGAATTCTTTATTTTTCTTCAGTTTATAATTTATTTCAAAATCGTTTATTTTACAAACTGAATTTTTTTAGGATGAAATAATTTGGTGGTAGGTCGAGCCAAGGTAATGGTAAAAAAGTAGCATGAATAAAAATGTTTAGAGCATAATCATGCGATTGCACGATGATAGATGTTCAAGCTTTTTAACAACACCACAACTCGCGGACATAAAAATTCGAAAATGAAGGCACATTTTTGGTCCGATCTCATCATAGAAAAAGTTAGTTCACTAGAGTTTAGAATTCATGATTTGGGTCTCGGGTGGACATTCCCTGAGTTTTATGGCAGGAAATTTAACAATAAGATCAATTCATTCATTCATTCCCTTTTTTTCCTCGGGTATAGAGGCAATCAAATGTAAGGAATTAGAAACAGAAGCATTTGAATGAAGTGTGAGTAAACATTTTGAAGACTTCTTTTTGCACCTTTTTTCTAATTCTGACACACGGCACCAATTTATATACTTAAATTTATGTACTCGAATTTATATACTCAAATTTATATTTAAAATTCCATTTTTGCCTCTGATTCAAATTGGGCTCCAAGGAGATAATTTTTGTCAAAGTTTGTGAGTATACTCAGCCGAATCTGATTTCTTTTTAATTCTGATTCGGATTGACATAATTTTTTACAGAACAATTTTGATCGGAGGTGATGAATTTCTACTATTATGGAAACTTTTTATACATTTTATTTGTTCGTTTCTTCTATCTAATCAAAATTTCTACTGAAAGAAAAAATCAATTCCTCGTCTGAAACATACAGTTCACCACATTACAGAAAAATCTCCACTGAAAAGGTTGCATTTTGTGGCTTCTCACCTTTTGCCTGTTCAGTGTTGTCTTACGCCCATAAAAATGTGACGACACTTGCTTTCTGCATAGAAAAAATAGATCCTCGCTTATTTTCTCGATTTGCTTACACGCTTCCATTTATCACGAGTCTTCTGTCTTATTCATTAAATTAAATTTCATATAAATAAATTCATAATGTTGGAACTGCTCAAAGTATATAAAAATTAATCACACGAAGAGAAAAATTAAACAATGAAGGGCTCCATAGTTTTTCAAAATAAATATTTGGTTTCGAAAAAAAAGAAAAATTATATTTTATAGTATTCCCAACATAGAGTTAGGTTGCAGATCAAAACTATGACTATTGCACAGTTCATTTTGGTATTCGTCAGCTTAAGAATGTGCGTATACAAGAATTCATTACAACCATAGAAATAAGGTTTTTTAAACACAATGGTAATAGAATAAACAAACACTGCTACTTTTGCCGTCAGTGTCGCACAATATTTTGTATGGATAAATATTGACTTATTTGAATCTAATGAGATTTTAACAATTTTTTAAATTAAAATTTGGCAATAGAAATACTTCTTGAAACGAGAACGATGTCAAGTTCCAAATTTTATTATGATAATTGTTCTAGTAATTTGAACAAATACAATGCTGATAATTTATACAGTTACTATACATAATATGACTTATCAGGAAAGTATCTGTTATTATTTTCTTCGATTCAGGGGATGTACTCGAATTCTGATACGGATTAGCGGATTTCTCTACATCTCCCTTCCTTTTTTCCCAATAGCCTATTCTCGAGGGCTGTATTATAACTATTATATATGTTATAACTATTTGGCTTATATTGAACTCGTTTGTTTTAGTTAAAAGTTAGTTCAAATTTCATCTCTTCGATTGACAAGTTAACCTTTCTGTTGAAAATTGTTTTTTTTTTGGTTGAAGATTCATATTTTCGCTTAGAAATGTTCTATCATATAATTTCATAATTATATAATAATTTGTGATAGAACATTAAATTATCTATTCGGTTGAAAATTATACTATTTGACTTGAGTTGAACTACCTTGTTAAAATTATTTTTTTCAATGATTCACCTCTTTGGTTGTAAATCGAACTATTTTGTTGAAAATTCATGTATTTTATTTAAAATTCATCGGTTCTGTATATTTATCTTGTTTATCTAAATTCCATTCATTTGCTTGACGATTCAACTACAGAAGTCCAAAATTTTTATTTTCTCGTTGAACTCACCTGGTTGAAAATACGTTTTTTTCTTAGTGTATCTTTCTTAGTGTAAACTTAAATTTTTTGTCATGAAAATTCAACTGTCTTCGAAAAATTATTCTTTTTGGCTTGTAAATTTTATTCCCCCCCCCCTCCCTTCTGGCGCTTTTAGTAATTAAGGTACAGCCCCTTTTTCGCAGATAATAAAAAATTTGTACAAGATTCTTTTGATATTTTTTTTCGATTTTTTTCAATTTCAATTCAAAATGTTTTTATCTTCATCTCTTTCAATTTTAAAATTGTATTATATTTAAACACACATCTGGAAATATTTGCGGGGTCACGATTTTAGGTGGAAAAATTTTTAATTAAGTATTCCTTTAAGTATTAAGTATTTTTTCTTCAATTTTAATTTTTGTCCATTTGTACAAAAAATTATTAATGTTCTGAAAGTAATCTTAGTGATTTTATACAGTTTTGCTTTGTAATCGTATCAGCTTTCAGCTTTTGAAGTTTGGAAATTTGAATTTCTTCTTTTGAAAAGCATTATATTTTTTTAATTTTTGGAAGTTTTCAATTAAAATTGTTCAATTTTGAAGTGTTTTAGCTTGCAATTTATAACTAGTAATCCGTTCTATTCCATGTTGCTTCAATTACAAGATTCTTCAAGTTGTATTATTTATAGTTTTGGAAGTTTTTCAAATTTGAACCACTCTACTAAATTTAAAGTATTCGAATTGAAGTCAATCGCTTTGAATGGAATCAAAATTCTTCCTGAAGAGGGATTTTTCCAGTTTTGTCAATTTATCTGTGAAAGTAATAAGCGTCTTTTATGAACTTTTCACAGTGCTTACACAAGTTTCAATAATTTTCAATCTTCCGTTCCGGAGTTAAGTTTCAAACAAAATTCTTTCTTTACGATTGAATTCAAAATTATGATTTGTCAATTTAAATATCGAAGTATTGCGCTTGCTTAATCGAAACATATGGAATGGTAGACGTTAACATTCCACAGTTCCAAATTAAACGAAACAGAATTCACAAATTCAAACTCAAATTTTTTAAAACTGTGTAATTATATTGGAGTTAGAATTGTGAAGAAGGGATTTCAAAGAATTGATTTAATAATTTGCATGTTATTGAAATCCAATTGAATGTGCAAAGCATTAGTAAAACAAAAAGGTTGATTGCTTTTATCTGGAACTTGATGCAGGATTTTAATTTCATAAGTTTAAATATCTTAACATTCGAATTTTTTATTATCCATTCGAAGATATCCAAATTAAATTTAAACTTTCAGATAAATAATTTTGGATGAAATATAGATGATTTCTGAGTTGAAAAGATTCCAGTAACAAACAAAAATCTTGTCCTATTAGCGAAATTTTTTTTATTTATTCATTGAAACCTATAAATTCATGAAAGTAAAAGAAATACTTGAAATAAATCGAGACCCTTATCCCATGAGTGTTTAGCTCAAGATCCTGAAGGTTTGTAATTCTAGAATAAAAATCCCAGCAACCAAATAGAAATACTGCATCGTCAAATATAACTAGAATACCTACTAGCAAAAAACTCACTGGAAGTTATAGTCTCCTGCAACAGAGAAAAAAAAAGAATATATATATATATATGGGGCTAAGCGGCGCATATGTGATGAAAGCGATGCACTCTCAACGAAATATTGCTTCCTCTAAATGTTTTAAATTGAAGTTCAACAATTGTTAGTTGCAAGCCTTTATATTTTTCACCTAAAAACTTGTTACGGTACTGAACCTTCCAGTTACATCTGTCAGTTATTTCTTCTATCTATTTCAGTCTCTCGATGTCAAGCCTCAAAAATGGAGCAAAACGGTTGTTTTGTCTCCTACCAAATTTGAGTTTTACTACTTGTTCATATTTTGCTTGTTTTCCAATACCGGATTCACACGTGAATCAACTATGGTTTTTTATCCTTCTTTCCTGGTTCTACATTTGAATGTTTTCTAAATCCAAATACATACTAATAACGTTTTAGTTTTCTTCATCCTTTAACCTCACTTTTTTGTTTTGTTGATTGGTTTCTCAAATCTTATTCATTTAGATTTGTAAATTATATCAAAAAAATAACTTCACAGATCTTGACACTGAAAGATAAACATGAGATGGCAGATAAATTTCAATTTCACACCAGGAATTTCATTATTATGCACTACTACGGCATTTATGAAACATTCGCGGGTTATACTAGAAATTCTATAACTCCCAACTATGAGTCAGTAAGAAAGATTTTCGAGATTTATAACGCACAAAGCCGTAATTTGGGGCCAAAGTTCAACAACACCATCCGAAAATGATGAAGGTTTGACATCTACTTAACATTCACTGTTACCGACCGAACATTTGTATCACTCGCGTACTCACACGATACCGCATGATACACGATGATACATGCAACCATTGCCGGTAAAGTAGTGCTCGCAATAAATGAATAGTGAAGACAATATGAAATGGAACTATTTTTGCATAAACAAATATTAAAATTGTTTTTCTAGCAAATGGAAACATTTGGTAATTTAGAAATTGACCAAGTTCGAAATTTAGAACTATAGAAAAAATATAAATTCGTTTATCCATTTGATCTTCCTCAAGTTTACAAAAGCTAAAACTATTTACAACTTATCAACTTCTAAATTAATAAATTCAGTACTTTATAAATTTTTTCAATCTTCAATATAAATAAACATGCAATGTGGTAAAGTTTAGAAACACAGGAAGGAAAAAATTTTTTTCAAAAATATTGACCTACACGAACACGAAACCTGATGAGGGTCATTTTGACTCTCGAAACGTTGTAATTAAAAATAAAGAAAAGGATCTGACCATCTTTATTTCAATTTGTTGTCTGAAGTATGTCAAGAAACACCACCACCTCTGTGTAGAATACACCTAAAACAAACCAATATGGCGTTCAGAAATGCAGAATCAAGGATGCGCAGCTTTCTCCCACATGCGCCTCTTAGCCCCAGTTTACGGTCGTAAAAAAGGAGAAAAACAAAAACTTCGATAAAAGAAGATTTAAAAAGCACGTAGATCCAAAAACAACCCCACAAGAAGTTCAGAAAATCTTAGTTTAGCCCTACTGAAAAAATATCGTTTTGAACAAAAATAAATATAAACCTATACTAATTAAAAATCGATAGTTCTTTTAGGACTCCAAGACGAACACCTCTGGGTCGCAGAGTCCTCGAGCGAAGTACAAGTGTCGGTCCTTCGACATCATCTTCTCAGGCAACGCCACCAACGAAGACACCTGCAGCTCAAGAAAACCTTTGACGCTTCACGCGCTGCCGCTCATTCTTCGAGTCTCGGCAGTAGAGACTAAAAAGGAACATCATGATTCTGGATAGTCCACTAGCTTATTGTGCTCTGAATTCCAAAATCTGAAATCTAAAAGATCTAAAGTCCAAATCAATATCGGCCAGCTTCAACCTTTGAGGGAACGCTCGACACTATTCGCACTGATAAAAATGTATTTTTTACACGTAACTACCTTCTGTTCCAACTGCTTTGATGAACGTCTCTTCGGTTGAATTTTTCGAAATCATTTTCTCGAATTTCATGATGTGACTGGATTCTTCTATCGGAGAAATACGAGATCGAAGCGGCAATGGGCAGCGCTTCGGAGACCGTTCGACTTCCGTCGATTTTCCCAACAAGGACCCTATATTTGGATAAAATCCGAAATCGACGGTGAAGAAATCGTTTTTGGATTCAGAGCCGCTAGTTCAGAACGTAAGGTCTGAGAAGTTGTTAAAAACTGTTACCTGGAACTCTTGTTGTTATTAAAAGAACATTGGATAGAAATTTTATCCATGTTATCGCGATGTGTCAGGTTCGATCAGTATTCCGATTCTAAAAACAACACCAGAGAGACTTTTAGTTTAATTTTCTGGTGAACTCGGTATGATAATTTTCTATTGTTTCAAATTTGAATTTGAGATATGATATTTTCTATACTCTTTCTTTAGATATTGAAATTTTTTGAAAGCGTTGAAAAACGTTTATAGTAGGACTCTGTACGTTTCTATCAAAAGATTACTCTGTCAGATGGAATTTATTATAATCAATGTGAAAATGAATCTTTCGGAACTCTCTTACAGTAATTTATTACTATTACTTTAGAACTTTTTTCAGATTTACTTCCTTTACAGAAGTAAATGTATGAAGCAAATTCTTCTTTAAAGTTCTTTATTCAATTATCAAAGTGCTCTTGGAAAGAATGTTTTTTAAACATAATAATTGATATTTGTTTTGTCTCTGTAGGTCATCAAAAAGATCAATTCTCAACTCTTCTTTTTTATAACGAGATTGATTAGGAAAATTCGGAATTTCTATTTTAATTATCAGATAAGTAATCAATTTTATATGCCTGCGGTAGTACTAAACATTTTTTAAAGTTTAATTTTAGAATCGATTCGTCTACACCCGAACCTTGCAGTTCAAAGTTCTTCAATTTTGATCCTTGGTTTTCGAACTTCTTCAAACTTAGATATCATAATTTAAACCATACCAATTTTAATATTTTGATTTGAAAATGTCCAAGACGGAATATTCCAGTTTCAGATTATTTAAGTGTTATTATTTTTATTCAAAATTGTTCAATTTTCAACATTTTAGTTTGAAGTTTGGTCATTTTCGTCCATGCAATCCGGAATCCTACAATTTTGAATAATGTTCAATTCTTGAACTTCCAGCTCGGATTGTAAACTGTATACTTTTTTGACTTGGAACTATGCCATCTTCAAAATCTTCGATTCAAATTTTCTAACGCTTCGACTTGAAAATGTCAAATTTTCAAAATTGTACATTTCTGTTCAAAGTTGCTCCATGTCGGACATTTGTATTTCAAATGTTCATTTCGAAACATTCCAGCTTGAGATTCTTCAATTTTTCAATTTTTTACTCTCAATATGAACTGATAATTTTTTTGTAAATTTTTGCTTTAAACGGTTCCACTTTGTACATTATTTCACCTAAAAATTCTATAACTTATAAGATTCTAGTTTGAAACTATACAGCCGCGATATTTTTTTATACATTCAAATTTGAAATTATATCTCAAGTAGAATTGTTCGATTCTTAACAGTATTTCACTTTGAAGTTTTTTCATTTTAAATTCTTGGATTCAATTTTTTTTCTCCTCGATTTTGAATCGTTCTATTAGGATTCTATTTTACAATTGATTGTATATACAACAATCCGCCTATTTCTAACAATATAATGCTATATTGTTTCCTAGAAAGAAATCTCATAAAAAATTACATCCAAAATTCCAGAAGAAAAGAGAAAATAATGAAAATATGAAATGATCTACAATAGATTCACAGTAGTTTCATATAAAACTTATCAACTCAATAAGGTTTAGAAATAATTTTAAAAATGTCGTAAATTATAATAAATTATAGTAAATTATAATAACAAGTTTATCAAATAATGAAAAAAAAGTCTATCGGTGCATTGGCAGTAATACGTAATGCTGCAAATGTATAAGTAATTATAATCCGGTGCTATTTTTTGAAATTTTACTGAAAAATGAGCCAGGTTCGAGATTTTTATGGAGCGTTTTATGACCCGTTGCGAAAGTATTTCAGATATATTTATGCATATAGGTTTATGGAAGCAATTGAAACTGTGCTATATGAATTTCGATAAAGATCAAATATACGGGTAGGTTTTATCGATAAAAATCAGTTTTATTCAAGGATTTGTTCTCCAAGAATCTGTTCACCAAAAATTCCTTTTTCCACGAATCGAACTTTGTAATCAAAACAGTCTCGACGGCGATACTAACCTGAAACTTTATTTCCTGGTTAGTAATGTTAAAATATAAGTTATTAAGATAAGTTCAATGACAAATTGGACGATTGTGATTGTTCCAAATTAAAAAAAAACGCCTTGATTTCGTGAAGGCATTACGTATTGCTCTGTAATTATATTTGCTATGGTGTAGTGCGACTTAAAAAAAAAGAAACTTTAAAAGATAAACAAACAAATTACCGTAAAATGCATATAATGACTGTTTGTATTGTTGTATGAGAAGACGCGAGATTAGAGAACTTGTAGTGGAGAAATTGAGTAGATGATCATAGCTAGAGTCGTAAGTGATTGTAAGGAATATTTTAATTATACGGACGAACGATTGAGGTATTGGAATAAGAATATTCTATTTTTGTTAGATTAAACATGTTTTAACTAAATGGATGAAACTCATGATTTTATATCATTCCTTATAGTGAGATTGTCCTGTTTTTGTTTCATATATATTTTGGATTCGAGTTTCATTCGTAAGTTTATATTTATAGGCCGTTAGAGATTAAGTATTTCTTGTTAGTCAAACTGTTAATTCTGATCGTTATTATGTGTATAATCACGTGTATCGTATTTGTTCCTTTCAACGTACATATAATTATGAAGAATAAAGCATTTATGTTGAACTGAAACTATCCATTCTATATTTCTTATTTATTCCGACTCACCCCAGTTAGGTACATAAATAAAGAATACTAATTTTTTTTTATTCTGGCGGTGTACATTTGAAAACTCAATTTACTTTCTTAGTTGCTTACAGGAATAAGGTACATTATTTATTTTTTTATTTATTATCCAAAGAATTTTTACTCTAGTTCCAATAACCAAAGAATTTTTTCACAAGCGTTTAAGAACGTAACTCTCTTGTTACATATTTATTGGAAATTATTTACACGTCTGATAAACGTCTGATTTTGGGGAAAAAATTCACATCCGAATGGATGGTAAATAACATCCTCAAGATCAAATACAAAAATTGTATTTTCCCATATGATCTGTGAGAATAATTTTATATTTTCAGACTGTTAGCATTCTCATATTCATTTGAAAATTGGAATTTTTGAAAATTCAAAGAAACTTTCCTGTTGCTTTAATAATTATTGCGAATTTCTTTTATGTACAGTTTCTTCTGGGGAATGATGATAAAAAAGTTCATGAACAAATTTTCTCAATTTATATTTTTTAGCCATTGCTCAAAAACAAGTTATTTTGATTAAGTCTTATGCACTTATTTTGAGAAAAGTAGTGTGTCAAACTTGCAATCTCTTCAGCTTGAATCAAAGAAACATGCTTTTATTTTGTTTTTTTGAGGAAAAATTTTTTTTCATAAAGTCTTAGCGTCAAAACCGCTTTAAAAATATAAAATTTATCATTTTTGAACGCTTGAAACATCACTAAAATTTGAAAAAAAAATACATATATATTTTAGCATGTTTCTTCGATCCAATCCAAACGAACTCCAGGTTCGACGTATTCAACTTTTCTCAAAATTTGTGCAAAGGACCAAATACAAAAAAAAAATATATTTTCTGGACATTTCCAAAAGATCTTAAACCATTCGCTAGAAAAAACTGTATATGAAAAAAATTCGCTACAATTTTCGGAGCAATACAGAGTTTTTGTTGGATTTTCAAAAATTTCAATGTTCATATCAAAATGCAGAACAGAAGATATTAGGGACCATACTTAAATTACTTAACGCGGTTTGTTACACCCTCCCCGTGTAACAAACCGAAACAGAATATCCCCCCCCCCCCCCAACTTCGTACGTAATTTTGCATTTTTTAAATTTTCGCTGTCCTAAACTTAAGGGACATCCAGAAACGTCTTTTTGCAGAAAACAAATATTTTTCAATGAAAAATACTTTTTTTCCATTGAAAATACAACTATCCGGTTGAACGTAAGAGTCATGTGTTAAAAAATCAAATTTTTTTATCTGAAGATTTATTATTACACTCAAATCTTCATTGAGGATTGAACTATTTTATTGGAATTCGATTTCTATCTGATTTGAGAATTTATTTTTTCAACATCAATATAAATGTTCCATTTCTAGTTAAAAATCTATATTTTTTTATGGCAAATTAATATTTGAATCTTTCCTCATCCTTGGTTGAAAATTCATTCTTTCTGGTAAAAAATGCAACTATGCAGTTGCAAGTCAAGCTTTTTTGGTTGAGGATCCAAACATTTTATATCGTTCAATCTGAAAATTAATCTATTTGTTTCGAAATTCATGCATTTGGTTGAAAATTCATGTATTTGAATATAAAATCATCTTTTTATTAGGAAATTGATCTTCTTGGTTGAAAATGGATGATTCTATTTGGTTGAAAATGGAACTGTTTGGTTGACAATCAATTTTTTATACTTCAGGATTAAACCATTTCGTTGACACAATTGTATTTCTTTGGTCGAAGATTTATTTCCTCGGCTGAGAATTCGTATATTTCCTAAAAAATGCTAACTATTAGGTCGAAAATCAATTTATTTGTTTGAAAATTTGTCTTTCTCGATGGGAAATTCATTGGTTTTGGTTCAGGATTGAACTATTTTTTGGAAAAGTTTCTTTTATGATGAATATTCTTCTATTTGGTTGAAAATTCATCTTTTTGTAGGTAAATCATATTTTTAGTAGGAAGGTTATCTACTTGATTATAAATTTGGTTGAAAATTCATTTTTTTTTTCGGTAAATCATATTTTTAGGAAGGAGATTATCTCCTTGATTATAAATCCATCCTTTTTTGTTTGGCATGCAACTGTTTGGTCAGAGATTATTTTGTTTTAGTTTAGGTTTCAACTATTTTCTTCAGAATTCGTCTTTTTGGCTTAAAAATTCATCAATTTGATAGAAAATTTATTTATATGGGTAAAAACTAGGTTTCTTGTTGAAAGTTAGTCTTTCTAATGAAACATTAATCTTCTAGGTTAGGAATCCATTTTTTCGGTTGAAAAATGTACTCTTTGGCTTAGAGTTGAACCATTTTCTCAGAATTCATTTTTCAAGATTTACATTTCTGATTGAAGATGTAAATATTTTCTTGAAAATTCATCTCCCATTTGATTGGAAATTGAATGTTTATCTGACAAATCGACTATTATATTTCTGTTCTGAAACTTACCCGTCATAAATTTAAAATTCCACTATTTGATAGAGAATGTATTCTATCCAAATTTCGTCTTTCTTAAATGAATTGGGTGAAAAATATATTTTTTTTTTTCGAAATTAATATTCGAAACGGCTGATTTAACTAGTTTCTGTTTGCTCAAAAACCTATCCTGGTTAAATACTTAATATTTTCTGAAACAGGCAACTTCTTGCTTGAGATCTAGACTGTTTTTGGACAGGAAATTTATCATTTTCGACAAAAACACACCCATTCGTCTGAGGACTAAACTATTTTTTGGAAGAATCGTATTGTTTTCCTTCTTGAATAAAACTAGTTCAAAATTGGTTCCTTTTGTTAAAAGTAGTTCTTTAAACTAGAAATTTCACTCTTCCATTATTGGTAGAATACTCATAGTTTCTAGATAAAAATTCAGCTTATTGTTTGAAAATTTATGTATTCTGCTGAAATTTTGCCTTTTGATATAAAATTGGTCTTCTTGGTAAAAAGTTTATATTTTTTATCAAAAATTCAGCTATTCGATTCATTTTTCTTAGTTTGAAATGGACTTTTTTCTTAAGAATTCAACTATCTTTCAGAAACATCGTTTGTATGACTTGAGATTTCAATTATATGTTTGAAATTGCATTTGTTTTCAATTGAAGTTTAATCTTTTCTGCAAGATAATTTGAAAAATTCGTAAAAAATTCATCTATAGTTTCGGAATCTATTTGGTTCAACATTCGACAATTCTGTTAAAAACGTAATTATGTCGTTGGAAATTTAACTATTTCCGCGAAGTCGTGTTTTTTGGTCGAAAGTTAAACTTTTTTGTTGGAAATTCGTCCTTTTGGATTTGAAATTCATCTTTATTTTTCCGAATTTTATAAAATTACGTACCTGAATCAAACGCCCTCTCCCCCTATTCTGTAACAAAGGGTAACTGAATCTTTTGACCCCCCTCTTCCCTTGAAGCTGTTACATAATTTAAGTACGGCCCCTTACCGATTCCAAAATTTTGATGATAGTAAATATAACGGATTATGAATGAATCGAATAATCGAATAAAACTATCGATCCTATAGCATCTCGATATCATCATCGATACTACTCTTTACGTGCGTGAACGGCTAACGCACTAGTGATGGGAAATATCGGTGAAATTGCGAATCGATATATATCGATATTTTAGGAAAAGATATCGATATTATCGATATTTATTGATAACTTCCCCCTCCATCCACAA